>MU723713.1:0-52765 GCA_026770625.1 Nicotiana glauca
TTTGGGTTGGGTATGGGTTTTATTTTGGGTTGGGTATTTTGGCCCAAATATTATGTATATAATATTTGTATTTTTTGATTTATAAAACTGAAATTAAAATTAAAAATTATTCTAATTAAACTCTAAAATTTATTTTACTAACCATTTTGTAGTAATTCTCAATTAAAACAATAAAAGCTAAAATGAACTATTTTTTACGATTTTTCTTTTATTTATTTTTTTCGAAAATACATTAATACTAAAAAATATAAAATTGCAAATCTTAATGTATATGCATTTTTTGTATTTTTAATATGAGTTATCAAGTGACCAATTAATAACAGAATGCAACAAAATTCTTAAAATTGTAAAATCATTTTATTTGACATTTTTGGAATAATTTGCTTAGGGTAAAAATCACGTGCTCACACTAAGTGATCACATTAGCAAGAAAATATAGAGACATTCACCAATAAAGTATGATACGAGTCCTATACTACCCGGACAATTAACATAATAGTAGCTACGCGCGGGCTCTCGTCACCTAGTGAGTACGTAGCCCCCACATTTAGTAGCAAATTATTCAATTATTATACCTATGGGAAAAATTCCCTCTTACAAGGTTAGAAAGGAGACTCACCTTGCTCTAAGTGCACTTCCAATACCATTCAGAGCCCAAACCCTCAATTTAGAGCCGAATGATCCCAAACTCAAGATGCTAGGTGGAAGTATTCTCTCAAAAGCTCCCAAAATGCCAATGGAAGAATGAAAAGTATCAAAAATTGATTTGGAACTCGTATTAAATGATGCTCACTGCTTCAGCAATTTCTGCATCTGCGGTCCCGCTTCTACGAGAAATCATCCGCACCTGCGGAACTGGCCAAATGGGCTGGGACCGCTTCTGCGGTTTGGCCTGGCCTTCCCTAGGCCGCGACCGCATCTACGGTCTCGCACCTGCGATCCACCAACTGCAGGTGCGGTTATGACAGAAGCAGCAGCTTCAGCACTTCTCAAAATTTCAACTTCACTCGAGCCTCGTCCGATTGACGCTCGGGGCTCCCGGGCCCCGCCCGAACATACCGATAAGTCTGAAATCGGAACACCCGAAACAACGCTAAATCTAAGAATCACCCCCTAAAAACAATTAAATCAAACTTACGAACTTCAAGTTCTTATTTTTCCTCTAACATGCCAAAATGCCCTTAAACTACTCGGATTGACACCAAATTTTGCGCGCTAGTCTTAAATGTTATATTGGACTTGTACTGGGCTTCGGAACCAACATACAAGCCCAATACCAACATGATCAATCATTAATTAGTTTCTTTAAATCCATAGAATGTCAGTTTAACAATTTCAAATAAAAATTCATTACTTGGGCTAGGGACCTCGGAATTCGATTTCGGACGTGCGCCCAGGTCCCATATTTTCTTGCGGACCCTCCGGAACCGTCAAAATACGATTTCGAGACCGTTTGCTCAAAATATTGACCAAAATAAAATTTATCCTTTTAAGAAAATCCTAAGGAGTCAAATGTGCATCTTTCAATCCAAACTCTTTCAAATCCCAAACCAACCATCCCCGCAGATCCTAAATTAGTTAAAGCAAGCACAGATAGTTCTATTTGGGGGAATGGGGTTCTAAAAGGCAAACGACCGATACCATGTTGTCACGACTCATTTTCAAAAATAGATCATGATGGCACCCAACACCATTGTCAGGCAAGCCAACGCGAAAAATGTAATTAAGTTCTCATTTTTACTTTTACCAAAATAAGTACAACAATTCATAAAGATCAAGTCAAATTAGAGATGAATAATAATGTGCCAAAAATAGTTAAACAACCCCAAAATAATAGTGTACTAATGTGTGTGCCAAGACCTGGTGTCACAAGTAATGGGCAACCAGTAGAATGTACAAAAGATAAAAACTATCCTACTGTCCGAGATAGAATAGACAGTAAAAGTAAAGAAAGACTCCATCAAGCTGCTGAACGACACAGGAAGGGAGCAGCTCACCATGGAAGTCTCAAACTATGAATCAGGGGCACACACCAAACTGATAGTCAGATGTACATGCCTCAGATCCTGTACAATTAAGTACAGAAGCGTAATATGAGTACATAAACAATATGTACCCAGTAAGTATCCTGTCTAATCCCGAAAAGTAGAGACGGGAGGTCGACTTGATACCAATAGGGTCAAATAATATAATAAGGTTTTATGCTAAGCATGTGTCACAGATAATCATCAGTTTGTAGCAAGAGATAATAAGTCATGTTTTGAGCAATTTTGTAGTCAACCAATCACATTTCAAATATTTAGCAGGACAAGTCATAGATGAGGTTTCACATAGATATCATGCGCACAATATGCCGAGGTCGACGGCCCGATGCAACAGAAAATAAATTGTGCACTGCTAGAGGGTCGAATGGCGCTAACCATAGATGCATCTATTTCTACCGAGGCGATCGACTCGATCCACAAATATCAATTTATATCAAGAAAAAACATGAATGTGCATTTATTTCCAAATAAATTCGTACAAGTATCCACAAGTGTATAAATACTCTTATTTTCCTTTCCAAGTCTCTAGCATATCCTAAGTAATCACATTAGAAACAAAATATAGAGATATTCACCAATAAAGCATGATACGAGTCCTAGACTACCCGGATAATTAACATAATAGTAGCTACGCACGGGCTCTCGTCACCTAGTGAGTACGTAGCCCCCCCCATTTAGTAGCAAATTACTCAATTATTATACATATGGGAACAATTCCCTTTTACAAGATTAGAAAGGAGACTCAACTCGCTCCAAGTTCACTTCCAATAACAAGAACGAGCCCAAACCCTCAATTCAAAGTCGAATGATCCCAAACTCAAGATGTTAGGTGAAAGTCTTCTCTCAAAAGCTCCCAAAATTGCCAATGGAAGAGTGAAAAGTGTCAAAATTTTGTTTGGAACCCGTATTAAATGAAGCTCACTGCTTCATCGATTTCCTCATCTGCGGTTGCGGTCCCGCTTTTGCGAGAAATCATCCGCCCCTGCAAAATCGGCCAAATGGGCTGGGACCGCTTTTGCGGTCCTGGAGCCTCTTCTGCGGCTTGAGAGCCACTTCTGTGGTTTGGCCTGGCCTTCCCTGTGCCGCATCTGCAATAGATGGACCTCATCTGCGGTCTTGCACCTGCGGTCCACCAACCGCAGGTGCGGTTATGATAGAAGCAGCAGCTTCAGCACTTCTCAAAAATTTCAACTTCACTCGAGCCTTGTCTGATTGACACTCGGGGCTCCTAGGACCCGCCCGAACATACCGATAAGTCTGAAATTACGAAACGGACCTACTCAAACCTTCGAAACGCTCGAAGTAAAGCTAAATCTAAGAATCACCCCCTATAATCAATTGAATCAAACGTATGAACTTCAAGTTTTTGATTTTTCTCTAACGGGCCAAAACACCCTTAAACTATTCGGATTGACACTAAATTTTGCAGGCAAGTCTTAAATATTATATTGGACCTGTACTGGGCTTCGGAACCAACATACGATCCCAATACCAATATGATCAATCATTAATTAGTTTATTTAAATCCATAGAATTTCTGTTTAATAATTTCAAATAAAATTTTATTACTCGGGCTAGGGACCTCGGAATTCGATTCCAGGCATACGTGCAGGTCCCATATTTTCTTATGGACCCTTTAAAACTGTCAAAATACGAATCCGGGGCCGTTAGCTCAAAATATTGACCAAAGTCAAACTTGGCCTTTTAAGAAAATTCTTAGGAGTCAAATGTGCATATTTCAATCCAAACTCTTCCAAATCCCGAACCAACCATCCCCGCAGGTCGTAAGTTAGTTAAAGCAAGTACGAAGAGTTTTATCTGGGGGAAAGGATTCTAAAAAGCAAACTACCGGTCCGATCGTTATAATTTACAAGTTAATTTCTAATAATTGGTACTCTTTATTCATCAATGGAGGAGGGCAAGATTTTTTCAAGTATGAAAATGGATTAATATAAGGGGATCCTTTATCCTCCTCCCTTTTCGTAATTAGAGATGAACTTCTTTCTTTTATGCTCAACAAACTTTATGATGTACATGGATCCAGGAATTTTTATATGCACAAGAAAGGTCCAAAGATTAATCATTTTGTGGCACCAGGAAGTCTATAAAAAAAGTGATGAGGGTGTTAGGCGCTTATGAGGATGTTTCTGGTCAACAAATCAACAAACACAAGAGCTCCATCATTTTACACCCAAATACTAGCTCAATGAGGGATTGACAGAGCCAAACTTATTATGAGAATGAAGTAGGAAATCTTTCCTATTAACTATCTTCGGTGTCCTCTATACATAGGAAGGAAAATGATCTCTATATTCTTTGGAATGACTCAAAATATCCTCAATTTGGATAGAACACCAAATTCTTGTCTTCAGGGGGCAAGAGTGTTCTCATCAAGCATGTCCTTCAAGCAATGCTTGCTTACGTTTTAGCTGTGATGCAACCCCCCAAGACTATTTTTTGTACAATTAAAAAATCTCTAAATAAAATTTTTTGGAGTGGTTCAGATGGCATCATTGGTTATCTTGGGATAATTTATCCTTTCCATATAAGGAAAGTGGGGCTAATTTTAGAAAACTTGCAGATGTGGGAAAAGGTTTTGTTGTTAAACAGTGGTGGAAGTTTAGGACACAAGATTCTTTTTGGGCTCAATTAATGAAAGTAAAATACTGCTAGATATCTTATCCAGTCATATAAAGAAATGGAGCAATAGCCAATGCCATAAATGAAAGGCCCTATGCTCAATTAAAGAATCAGTTGAAGCTAATTTAGTTTGGATCATAGGAAGGGGTCACATATCCTTTTTGCGTAATAACTGGACAGAACTAGGTCCTCTTCATAATTTTCTACCTGAGGGTTCAAGACCTAACCTTAGAGTTGGGATAAAAAAATCATGAAATCCTTCATGGTGATATTTTTTTTCTGCACTATATTGTGTATATGCATTGGACATTAGAATCTGTACTAGAGAGAAGTCATCTCTACAACTATTTAGCAGAGCATCTGCATAAAAATATCAGTAGCCCAAACAATATATTTTTGGCTTTAAGATGTAAAGAAATGTGCATGTCCATCTTCTTTTATTTTTTTGAAGAGGTTAGGTTGCATAAACCTCTTGTTCATGTATTTTGTTACTTTCTATTAATCTACGAGGTAGGGGTCAAGCCAAACTCCGCACTATGAAGGTGGCTTCCAATAAAAATAAAAAATAAATAAATAAATACAAAGGAATAGAAGGAGTGGTAGGGAAAAGATATCTTCTATTAATATAGAAAATGAGAGTCAAATTCATAATATTGTGCCAAGTGTCAAAACAAAAAATATTGACACGTGTCAATCTTTAAGACAAAACTCCAATAAGTTTGGAGGTTCAAAAAAATTATAAAATAAAAAATAATAATTTGAAGCTTTTAAAACATTAATTTGTCCAGTTATTCACGTGATCATGAGACCCACATTTGGGCATATTTATTCACACCACAACTCTCACATTTTTTGGACTCCCACGTTTTTTCATCCACGATCATTTATTCAAAAAATTGGACTCCATAGAAATAGGTAGAAAGGGAGAAATAAAATACTCTACGATCCTCTTCCAAAAGTGGGCATCAAAACCTAACTCGAAACTCTGGCTGAAGTTATAGATTCAGTTTTTGTCCTGTAATTTTCTGTGGAAGTCATAGATCAAGTTTATTGACAAAAACTTCAGCCCACCATTTTGTGTCTTTCATGCTCTATTCTCATCTTCAAGTCAACCGTAACCCTTCTCCCATATCTATACATGCTTATCAATTGATGAGTATGTTTTGAAGGACTTGACCATGTAAAATGAATTTTATGCATGTGAGTTCTCACTTCCTCAATTCGCAAAAGAAAATTTACTGAGTTGGGTTTTCACGATTAGGTTAAGGTTTGGCTTTAATGTTTGTGGAGGGATATATCTTTGGGTTCTGGAAATTGAAAGGAGAAAATCAAATCTTTCATTGTAGTTGATTTCTCAAAATTCGATTCAGCTGGGATAGTTTCCATGGCAGAACAAGCATTCAAAAGATAAGATTTTGAGGTCAATAGGTATATTGATCTTTGTTTTATTTATTCTGAAAATTTTATTTTCATCAGTGTTATTGTGGTTGCTAAAGTTTGCTTCTATTTAATCTGTTGCTTACAAAGGTTGATATAGAACAAACTTGATCTTTCGCTTTCACTGTGTGATCTAACTGAATAATATTAAAATTTATTTTTTTTTATTTATAGGAATTGGTGCATCCCTTGCTTCTTTCCCAATGGAGAAACTAAAAATTTATAATTGTGCTTGTGGATGGTAATAAGATCTCCCCCTCTGATTTGAAGAACTTTTACATTTCAATTCTCTTGCTATTGTTAACCAACCAGCTCCTTCTTCACACAATTTCTCATCTACAAAGCTCACAATACTATATCAGGTATGTAAAGATTTTGTTGATAATATGTCACAAAAAGATTTTGGTTTCTTTCTTTATATGCTAAGGATGCTAAGTACTCGATGTATTTAGAGCTTAAGTAATTGCAACCCTTTTTTCATTTTTATTTTCCATCCCTATGCAGGTTCGTAAATTAGTCATTATCTTATGCAGTTCTGCCATTAAATCGTGTTGCTCCTGCATTTGACGCTAATGTCATCAAAAAAATATAAGAGGAAATAGGTAACTTTCTTTCACCACTTTTGTATTTATGCCTTTCTTTCAAATATTTGATTGAATTGGAGAATTGATGCAGTGAGACTACATTGGTGCCATTACAATATTGTACATCTATAGCATTATTCTTGTGGGGAAAAATGCCAGTATACTTTGCTACAAAGGAAGATGCTTTTCACGCCAATTTTCTTGCGGGAAAATTGTTTTAGATTTTTTGGGTGTAAAAGTAGGCCATACTTTTTCAGTATAAAAAAATTGTCAATCACATTAAATGTTGTATTGATAAAGAGTTGGGATAAACGAACACAATTTCAATTGTTTGAATTGAAGATTTCTGTTTGGAAATGGCAATGGCTTTTACATTTTCAACAACAATTCATGACTCTCTTTCTTCATTGTCTTATGAAAAATAACCCAAAGGTACCCGCTACCTTTTTCTCTCTAAATATCAACTTTTGCACTTAAATCTGAAATTTTAATGAAGATCAGAAAAATTTATTTTGCACTTAAATCTGAAATTTTAATGAAGATCAGAAAAATTTATCATCTGGGTTCATTTTTTTTTCCTTTTTAGGATTTGTTTTCGTTCTCAAAGTTTCAGTCTTACACTTAAAGTGTAAATGTGATGAATATCAAGAATTTTATCATCTGAGTTTTTTTTTTAGTATTTTTTTCTCCTGGGTCTCATTTGCTGATTTTTTACATTGTCACCCAGCAAATGTATCGGCCTCAAACTTCATTGAAAGCATTGAATTTTACTCTGACATGTTGGACTATGAAGTCAATAGTTCCATTGGCAGCAACTATAATAAGCTATTAACCTTATCGATATTTGGCATTTACAAATTTTTACTAGCTACCCATTTTTCTAATATATGTAAAATGGATAATAGATATGAGCTATAGATAATTATATCTTCCTTAGAGTTTGTTTGTAGGATTCACGTTTAAAGAATTGTACTAATTGTTCATGGAAAATCGTGACTATTATGGCTTTCTTGGTCTGATAATGAAGATCACTAATTTGGTTTTGCAGTTCATTTGTGAATATTGGTTCTTGCTGAAAAGGCTATTTATTGATTCCCGCCGATTCTCGTAACTACTGCAATTTATACTACACAATGTACTTTATGTGTGTCTAATAAGTGAAAGAAAACCCACTTGGATAGCTTTTGTTGTTGTTGGAGTATACAAACAAGATGGCAAAAGAGCTACAAAGTCATGGCATGAAGAGATCAGTAGTTGTTCATTCTGAAGGTTTACATTAAATGAGTCTGATGTTTTAAGCGTTAATACCACACAAGAGGGGTGGTGATTTGTGTGGTACCCAATTTTCGCTTAACTACTCTATAGAAAAACCTGGTTATTCTAGGTGTTCCAGTTACTACTGTTTGCGGAATAATAAATACTGAAAGTAAAGAACACAGATATTTTTACGTGAAAAACACCTGGTTCAAAAGGTGAAAAAATTACGACCTACTACTCAGTAGAATTTTCCAAACTTCCACTAAAATCACTGAGCCAAACAGCATTTACAAAACTCTTGTAAACCTAAGGATTAACTCTAATCCCATTGTGGCACACAGCCTCAACTGCTGTGACAACTTCAAGTTAACTCTAACTTGAAAACTCTAGGTACCTAATACAATTGCTTCTATAAAAGCTGAAAGGCACAATTATAAATCACCTACAACAATTGAACTAGAATAAAAGAAAGACACAATAGAACTGATTCTTCTATCTCGTTCAACTAGCTTTCGAAGTGCACACTCAAATCTCATATAAATTGCTTGCAAAACCGCCTTGCTTGTTTGCTCTCAATTTAGTTTAACTTCTGCATATATGCAATACCTATAAAAGAGAACAATCACTGTTATATAATAAGTTAGTAATCAGAGTTTGATTTGGACTCAATTGCTGCTCTTCTATCGCAGAAGAGTTCTTGATGATATCAAACTCTAACACTATCTTTATCTTGGATTGTGTTCTCTTCATATAAGGAGACTTTCTCTCCTTGTCTAACATGCAACCTTTTCGATCAGATCAGGAGATATTACTGCTTTATCAGTAGGACTTATCTCCTTCACGTGCATCTCACATGTATAGGTTGATCATGAATGTGCTTCACAAGATGGACCTGGTCTATGACTGAGTTCATTTGTCATTCTTCAAAACTTTATCGTTCTTGGGCAAACAAATTTCCCCTTTTTGATGATGATAAACTCTGTGCTTTTTATTGATTTAGAACCTGTAAGAACTCAGCTTAACCATCAACACTAAACTTAGAAAATTCACTTATCATCAAGGACCAGGTTAATTAGGTTATAAACATCACTTATTGCAAAATGTGTAAAGCAGAATTTATCTCTTTCCCCTTTTGGCATCATCGAAAAGTTGCATACACAATGTGAATCCCAGATTTTAATAAATACTCATGGCCACTAGGGCAACTGCAAGTGCAATCATGGTACAATCATCAGTAATCAAACAAATATATTTAAACTATCAATTTCAGAATAATCATTGAACAGGAGAAAACAACAGTTGTCATTGATAGAGATATGTTGCCACCAACAATCCACAAAAAGATAGAAAAACATTCAAACCATGAGCAAAAAATAGAAAGATAGAGAAATCCCTAATCTGGGTCACTGGGGTACTAAACAAGTGCAGGAGACAGGATCTAAAAGTCCTAAGGCTTAGAGGAATTAGAGGGTTGGGATTGAGTTTGGAGAAGATTCAACATATTCTGAAGAATTCCATCATTCTTCTCCTTTTCTTTGGCAAGCTCAGATCTAAGACCATCCCTCTCAGCTTCTACTTCAACCACGCGTGCCTTGACCCTTTCTATTTTAGCATCCTTGGCTGTACATTCCTGAACCAGACTCCCAACCTTGCTGTTGATGGGTGTCCTCTAGGATGAACCAGGTTCATTTGGGATGGTATTGACTGGATAGTTACAAGCAAACAGAGGATTGATGCTAAAGTGTTCCTTGCTTGAGGCCATTTCCCATTTCTTCAGAGGCACATTCATCCTGTCTAGAACTGTGGTTAGAATAAAGGCATATGGAGTAGTATGAGCCTTAGAGCCACTTATGACCCTGTCTAGCAGCTTGACAATGAAAGCAGATCAATTGATTTGCTTTCCTCTATCCAGGCACTCCATAAAGACCAGATCCATGTAGTTAGCAGTGTGCCTTCTCTCCTGTCTGGGCAATAAGCACTTGTTGAAAATTCAAACACCACCTTGTGCTTAGGCCTCATTTCACTCTTCTGCACAGACCGGGCTTCATTCACTTCTTATGAATCACAAAACCTCTTGGTGATTTCAAGGGCAGTAGGGAGGGAGTCCAGGCAAGGCCACCTTTTCCTTGTATAGTCATCAAACCCTTCAGAGGGTATGTCCAGAATCTCTCCCAGTTTCTGTGTATCAAACTGCAATTGAACTCCTTTCACCAGGCCTCTAACTATGCCATCCTTAACCACATCATTTGCCATAAATTCAATCAGCTCATTCTTGGCAAGCCTACCATCCATCTGATGGACCATGTCCTTCCACCCTTGAGCTGCTAAAGCATCCACCAACCTAATCATTTAAAGCCTTCCTCAGAGCACCAGATGCCACAGTCTTTTTAGCAAGCATTTTTACCCTTTGTAGTCTAAGTTTTAGAGATGCATTGGGTAGAGTGGTTGAGGATGAATTTGAGGGAGATGGTGGTGGAAGAGTTCCAGGATTTTCTTGTGGGTTATACATAATTTTTTATTTCTTGAAAGAATTTAGGAATTTTGGAGAAAAGGACAGGCAATAGTGAAGATGATTTTTTTTACGGTTTGGAGCTATGATGAAGGCTATAGAATTGATGTGTATTTAAAGGGGATTACACATTTAATAAGCAACGAAAGCCTTTTGCATGGTCAAATAGGAGTCTAATCAACCTGAAATTCTAGATTTTGAATGATCTATTTGGTTTCCCTAGATATTAGGCAAAAATTACTATTTAGAGTTCTAGATGGACAGAACTGGTTCAATGCTAACGGATAGAATTTTCTAGGATTTTGACAACTATAGGACTCCTGCTCATGATTGAATTATTAATCTTTTTAATTGTGCAGAGTATAGAAAATATACCCGAGCTTTCATATGAATCCATACTGATGAACCAGGTTCTTTATTTAGAACTCTCTTGAACATGCCTCAAATTCTATAGTAGAGAAAATTTTGTAAGAGATCAGTGAGTCATATAAAAACATGTCACATGAATATACTAATTAAAGTATGAAGCTGAGTAAGAACTAATCTAGATATTTACACATGTTTAGAATTCCTAGCCAAAAAAAAATATTTTTTTCATTGTGCATTCTGAGTTGGACCTATTAGGTGATCTTAATCATCCCTAATTCCAACATTTTGCTCTCAAAGTTTTCTCTACTCAGTGCTTTAGTGAAGATGTCAGCAATTTATTTATCAGTAGCACAAAATTCTATAGAGATAAATCATTTATCATAGTTATCTCTCAAGAAGTGGTGTCTAACATCTATGTGCTTAGTCCTTTTATGATGAACAGGGTTCTTTGTCATACTTATAGCACTAGTGTTATCATAAAATATACGAATGCAACCAACTTCAATGCCAAAATCTACCAACTGCTGTTTGATCCATAGTAGTTGAGCACAACAAGATGCAGCAGCAACATATTCAGCCTCAGCAGTGGATAAGGCCACTAAATTTTGCTTTTTAGTGACCCATGATACAAGACACGAACCAAGAACGTGATCCATACCTGAGGTGCTTTTCTATCGATAAGGAAACCTGCATAATCAGCAACAGCATATCCTACTAGATTGAAATTACTACCATTAGGATACCAAAGACACATATCAGTGGTGCCTTTCAAATATCTTAGTATCCTCTTGACAACAGTCAAGTGAGACTCTTTTGGATTAGCCTGAAAGCGAGCACAAAGCCCCACACTAAAAACAATGTCAGGTCTGATGGTAGTAAGATACAAGAGTGAACCAATCATACCCCTATACAACTATTGATCAACTAATGAATCAGGTTCATCAATGTCTAATTTAGTGGCAGTTGCAATGGGTGTGTCTATTTCTTTTGATTCTTCCATTTTAAACTTTTTAATTAGCTCTTTTGCATACTTCTGCTGATGGATCATGGTTCCATTAGGACTTTGTTTGATTTGTAAGCCTAAGAAGAAGTTAAGCTCCCCCATCATACTCATTTCAAATTCACTCCCCATTAGTTTTGCAAAATCCTTACTTAGCTTATCAGTGGTGGCCCCAAAGATTATGTCATCAACATAAATTTGTACCACAAGAATATTCGTACCTTTTTCCCTTAAGAATAAGGTACTGTCAGTTTTACCTCTTTTGTATACATGTTCAAGCAGAAATTTGGACATTCGTTCATACCATGCTCTTTAGCCTGCTTGAGTCTATAGAGAGCCTTGTCTAATTTGTACACATGCTCAGGACATTCCTTGCTCTCAAACCCTGGAGGTTGTTTCACAAACAATTCTTCTTTTAGGTAGCCATTCAAGAAGACACTTTTGACATTCATCTGATGAAGAGTGAATTCCATGTATGCTGCAAAAGCTATGAGGAGTCTTATTGCCTCTAGTCTTGCAACTGGAGCAAAAGTCTCATCATAATCTATACCTTCCTCTTGGCTGTAACCTTGGACCACCAGTCTTGCCTTGTTTCTTGTAACTGTTCCATCTTCATCAAGCTTGTTTCTGAAGGCCCATTTTGTACCAATAACTTATCTATTATTGGGTCTTGGAACTAGATGCCAAACTTGACTTCTTTTGAATTGGTTGAGTTCATCTTGTATTGCATTCACCCAATCTGCATCTTGCAAAGCCTCAACAATATTTTTAGGTTCAATAAGAGATAGAAAGGCATCAACATCACACAGATTCTTTAATTGTGATCTAGTTTTGACTCCAGATGTTGGATTAGTGATTATGTTCTCAATGGGATGAGAACTTTGATATTTGTAATATTTCACAACCATTTGGTTTCTGCTAGATATTTCTCCCATGTTCTGTTGCTGAGGAACAAGATCATGAACAGATTCTTTTAGAGGATTAGTTTCAATTCCTCTTTGATCAGTTCGCCCTGTCAGGTTTCCATGGATGGAAGAACCCGTTCCATCACCTGTTCCTTCTTTTGGTACCTCTTTAGCCTGTGCTGAGACTTCACTCTAATCCTTTACCAATCCAATGGCTTCATCTTCGTGTTTTTGTCTCTCAGAAAGAAAGTTTCATCAAACACAACATGCACACTTTGTTCTACATACAAAGTTCTTTTATTGAATACTTTATATGCTTTTCTATGTGAAGAATATCCCAATAATACTCCCTCATCACTTCTGGGATCAAACTTACCTAGGGAGTCTTCTCCATTATTGTCCACAAAGCACTTGCATCCAAATGCCCTAAGATGGGATATATTTGGTTTTCTCCCTTTAAGTAACTCATAGGGAGTCTTCTCTACAAGAGCTCTAGTCATGCATTTATTGATAATGTAACAAGCATTATTTATAGCCTCTGCCCAGAAGTTATGGGACAGTTTACTAGAAAGAAGCATAGTTCTAGCCATGTCATCAAGGGTCCTGTTCTTTCTTTCAACCAATCCACTTTGTTGAGGATTCCTACGGGCAGAGAAGTTATGATCTATACCATGCTCATCACAAAATTCAGCAAACTTAGCATTTTCAAATTTAGTTCTATGATCAGACCTTATGGATGCAAGTTGATTACCTAGTTGTTTCTGAGTTTTCCTAACAAAAGCAGTAAACATGTCAAATGCTTCATCTTTAGATATTAAGAATAGTACCCAAACTTATTGAAGGTTGTACCTCTTAAAGAGCCCTTTCCTCTCATTAGGTACTTTTTAAAATCTCTTGTGATCATGGCTACTTCATCATCCTCCAGATCTATACCTTCAGCTATTCTGAGAGCCAGACTTCTTTCCTTCTTGGGTGCATCCGTTTTCATGGTTTGCCTTCTTAGTTCATAGGCAGTGAGGTTTTGAATCAGTTTATCCAGCTTGAGGGTAGCAATGTTCTTTGATTCCTAAATTGGAGTGATTTTGCTTTCCCAAGTCACTGGTAAGACTCTTGTCAAGATTTTCTCAACCTTGTCTTCTTCAAGTATAATTTTCCCCAGAGATTTAAGTTCATTTGTTAGTATTGTGAACCTTGTGTACATCTCCTGCATAGATTCTGATTCCTTCATACTGTAGTTCTCATATTGGGAGTATAATAGTGTTCCTCTTGATCTCTTTACATAAGGAGTTCCCTCATGAGCCACTTGTAAAGTGTCCCATATTTCCTTTGTAGTAGTACAGATTTGAATCCTACTGTACTCGTCTAGACCCAGTCTACACACAAGACATTTCTTGGCCTTGGTATTCTTCTCCTATTTCTTCAAATCTTCAGCAGTGCAGTCAGCTCTTGTCTTTGGCACATCCACTCCTTCCTCATTTTTCTTTGTAGTTGCCAAAGGACCTTCAGTGACTATGTCCCAGAGTTCATAGTCCTCTCCTATGATATGATCTCTCATTCTGTTCTTCCACTAGGAATAGTACTAACCATTGAAGAGTGGAGGCCTAGCAGTGGATTGCCCTTCCTAATTTTCAGGTGGTGCACTCATCTTGATCTTTTCCTAAGGTGTTAGCCTCTTCAAGGATAACCTGCTCTGATACCAATTGAAGTTTTAAGTGTCAATTCCACACAAGAGGGGGGATGATTTGTGTGGTACCCAATTTTCGCTTAACTACTCTATAGAAGAACCTGGTTCTTCTAGGTGTTCCAATTACTACTGTTTACGGAATAATAAATACTGAAAGTAAAGAATACAGAGATTTTTACGTGGAAAATATCTGGCTCAAAAGGTGAAAAAACCACGACCTACTACTCAGTAGGATTTTTTCAAACTTCCACTAAAATCACTTAGCCAAAATAGCATTTGCAAAACTCTTGTAAACCTAAGGATTAACTCTAATCTCGTTGTGGAACACAGTCTCAACTGTTGCGATGACTTCAAGTTAACTCTAACTTGAAAATTCTAGGTACCTAATACAACTACTTCTATGAAAGTTGAAAGGTACAATTATAAATCACCTACTACAATTGAACTAGAATAAAAGAAAGACACTATGGGACTGATTATTCTACCTCGTTCAAGTAGCTTCAGGAGTGCACACTCAAATCTCACATAAATTACTTGCAAAATTACCTTGCTCTTTTGCTCTCAATTTAGTTTAACTTCTGTGTATGTGCAATACCTGTAAAAGAGAAAAATCACTGTTATATAATAGGTTAGTAATCAGAGTTTGATTTGGACTCAATTGCTTCTCTTCTATCGCAGAAGAGTTCTTGATGATATCAAACTCTAACACAATCTTTATCCTGGATTGTGTCTTCTTCATATAAGGAGACTTTCTCTCCTTATCTAACATGCAACATTTTCGATCAGATCAGGAGATATTGTTGCTGTATCAGCAGGACTTATCTCTTTCACGTTCATCTCACATGTGTAGGTTGATCATGATTGTGCTTCACAAGATGGACCTGGTCCATGACTAAGTTCATTTGTCATTCTTCAAAACTTCACCGTTCTTGGGCCAACGGAGTCCTTTGATAAGATTTTCTTTTTTCCCCTATTATATTGATATATAAGCTTGCACTTGGCTTTATCAATCATACAATGTGAATTGACAGGATCTGGAGCAGTTCTTGTTGTTAGACCTAAAAAGATTAAAATATTCTCTTGTAACCCATCTAAGAATCCTTTTTCTCTTCTTCTAGCTCAACAATTTGTGGCCCCTTTGGACAAATTTAATTCAAAGTATGCTCTACATTTGAGTTGTTGTTATTTTCATATCTATTTTATTTATTCTAAAAATTTCATATTCATCAATATTTAGAGATTGTGGTCGCTGAATTATACTTCTTTTCATTCATTACATAGCCTGATGCAGAACAAATTTAAAAATATGAACATTCTCAAGTACATCTTAGTTGTTGTTGCCTTTGACTCCAAAAGAAGAAAATAAGAAGAATCATTGGGTTTCTTATCATAGAATGTAATAACTAATATTTTTTTATCATCGCAGTTGATTTTGTATACCTCGTTGCACTTTATAGAACCTGCAAGAGAGATCCAGGGTACAATCTTGAGATACTAAGGCGTGTGCTTTCAGGTGAAAGAAAAGGGGCCAATTGAATGATGTGTGGTAAGTCATTGTATGTTCTTGGATCCTTTTATACTAAGTCATTATACTAGAATTATATATATTTTTTCTATATCTATACCTGATCATATTACATATTTTTGTCACATCTTACAACTTAGCAATATTGATTCAGAATACCCTTTATAGTCGTAATAGTGATGGAGTGCCTTGAATCACATGATTAACACTTAGCAAATGTTCTTTCACAAATAAAAGTTATATTACTGACAAAATAAATAATTTTAACCCTTTAACCAGGTATTTTAAGTTATCATATATAAGACTTGCTATGAAAGATTACATGTTATTGTAAATCAAATAAAGCTGATTTTCTCTATATACTGTCAATGTGTAGAACTTGAATTCTTATTGATTGCATCAAGCCTCTGCATAAATACATATTTAGATACTGAAAGTCGCAGTAGCACTATTAGTCAGTGGGTGAGTTGTTAACTTAGCTGAAGGAGCAGCAATGGCATGTACCACATATCATTCAAGAAAAACTCTTAACGCTCTTAATCATTGGATTGATGTTTCCATTGTAAGTTAAAATTAAGTAGTCCTATTTTTCAGTTCAATTAAAATACAGCTTAAATTTTACTTTGTGATAGTTTTATAACTCATTATTCTGATACTTACTGAAATACAAAGTGCAAAAGAACCAGTAAAGATGCTCCACTATAGTATGTAAGGGTAAGATTATTGAGCAAAGGATAAGATTATTGAGCTACTCTCAAACTTACTCCTCCGGTAATTTGCTAGATCATTTGGAAGCACAAAGGTGAGGTAGTGTATGCTGACTCCAAGAAGTTCTCTCTGTTCAAAATTAAAAAAGACATTAGTTGGATGATCAATACCACCTTGGGTATTACTCCCTAGCTACAATCTCAATATGCATTGGACTCAATTTTCTGAATATGTTGAAATGCTAAGGCAAAATATAATAACATCAACCATGGAAGAGGTTACAAACATAGCTGTGGAGGGACAGAAAATATTTCTTGGGAAAAACTATATTAAGTATGAATCATAATTTTGAACAAAGATGGTAAAATATATAGACATTCTGACTCCCAAAACAATTAATTTTTATGTCAGATCGCCTCTAGATTTGTTAAAAAATGAATTTATAAAAATTATTTATTTTCTGGGCTGTTTAATTTTTTGTTTGATGAAGTTATTATATGTGGATCTTTCATATATGCGATAGGTTATAAAAGGTGATGGATTTTAGTTTAGTGAGAAATTGATTTTAGAATACGTATTGTAGCAGTGCTGGAGCCTAGCATATTAACAAGGGATTCAAAAAATTCGGACCTGCGACTTAAAATAATTTTTAAACTATCTATGTTTGTTTGCCATTGTGTGTGTGTGTGTGTGTGTGTATATATGTTTTGCCTATTTGCGGTATGATTTTCCAATGGAACCCTCTTTCTCGACTGTATCTTCGCCATAATATTTGAATGTAGTGAAATATATGATACAAATTGTTGACTGAACTAGATTTCGTATTGAGGTGCAGTTGATTGATTAATATGAATTGTGGTAGTTTACTAATTGTTGATTTAATTAATTATTACGTGATTGTAGTTATTTCCTATGTTTAGATTTGATATATGGCAAGTGGGTTTGGAGAATCAACTACCAAGACACTCTCAAGTCCTTCTTGCTCCTGTAGCAGTGGTAATTGTAGCGATGCTGGCATTTTCGAGTGCAATATTTACTTTCATTTAGCGCAGGACCCGATTGTTACTCTCTGCGTAGAGTGAATACAAGAATCATTCTCATATTTAAGGTATATTTTTTATCATGCCTTAAGTATTTTTTTTTTCCCTTATCTATGTTATTATAAAAGTGAAAAGCTCTTAACTAAAAGTTAAATTACTTAAATACCCTTGTAAATAATTTAAATATCTTATTTATACCAAAATTTTTAAATAAATATGCCAAATTTATTTGAAGAGATATGATCCTTCATATTAGTGAAAGTGGTGACTTTTCACAATATCTAGATGTAAAGGCTACTGAACTCATTATGTGTGTGTGTGTGTATATATATATATTATTATAAAAGTGAAAAGCCAAAAAATTTAAAGTTAAATTACTAAATTATCTTGTTATTAATCTAATAATTATTAAATGCCCTATTTAATTTATACAAAAGAAGAAGTCCAAATGGACGCCTTGAAAGGACGCCTCTCTTCATACACTTGCAATTTAATGGCCCTTCTTATAACCTACTCATAAATAATAAATACTTTTCAATTTTTTTTAGAAAAAATAAAACTAAAGAGACACCAAAAAAATAATGCCTGCCTTCAGACGCTTTTATTCTTAAAAAAAAAATGCCAAGCTCCAGACAAAAAGTTGTTTCTAATGTTGCTCCTATGAAGAGTTGCAACTGTTTAGTTTGATCCTTCGAAGAAAAAAAACTTCCCATTGGACTTTTACTCATGTCCGATCGTCTTTGTTAATGGTGGTATTATTATGTCCATCTATCTTTCTCTCTAAATTCTCGACAACATTCATAGGTGAAATGCAAGTGCACTTCTGCTTGAATTTTATTTGTTAGCTTTTCTCAATGGAGTAAATTAAGAAGCAATTTGTGTAACGACCCGACCAATTTTGATCCCTAGCACATCGTTCAGCAATCTGAGGCCATGAGCAGCTTCATTTCAAGTATTGTGACTCGTTCGTTTGGTCGAAATTTAAATTCAGGAAGATCGTAGTTAAATTTAAATGAAAATTCTCATTTGAGAAGCTTAAAGTTGAAAGAATAAACTAGGATTGGATTTTTGAGTAAACGACCTCGGAATCGGGATTTGAAGGTTCCAGTAGGTTCGTATGATGATATCGGACTTGGGCGCATGCCTGGTTCGGGTTTTGGATAACCCGGGAGCGTTTTGGCGCCTATTGTGTAAGTTAGCATTTTGGAACAAATTTCTTAAGTTTGGCTTGGAGTGCATTTCAGTGTTATCAATGTCCGTTTGGGATTCCAAGACTAGGAGTAGCTCCGTATTGTGATTCTGGAATTGGGAGCGCGAACGGAAGTGAATTCGGAGGTCCGTAGGTCATTTTGAAGCCATTTGGCTAAGGATAGAAATTTGAAGGTTTTTGGGAAGTTTGACTGGAAGTGGACTTTTTGATATCGGGGTCGGAATCCGATTCCAGAAGTTGGAGTAGGTCCGTAATGTCAAATATAACTTGTGTACAAAATTTAAGGTCAATCGGACGTGATTTGATAGGCTCAAGCATCGGAAATAGAAGTTGGAAAATTCAAAGTTCATAAAGCTTGGATTGGAGGTCAATTCATGATTTTAGCGTTGTTTGATGTGATTTGACTCCTCGAGAAAGTTCGTAATGTGTTTTGGGATTGGTTGGTATGATTGGTTGGGGTCTCGGGGGTCTCAGGTGGATTCCGGGTGGTTAACGGATTGAAAAATGGATTTTTGGGAAGGCTGGTGTTGCTGGTTGCTGGTATTTCCGCTTCTGTGAAAATGGGACCGCAGAAGAGAGGAAGTAACCGCAGAAGCGGTTGGGAGTGAGGTGAGCTGGGACCGCAGGAGCGGTTAGGAAACCACAGAAGCAATTCCGCTTAAGCAAAAATTAGACCGCAGGAGCGGTCCAGCCTAATTTGGCCAGAACCGCAGAAGCGGCCCAAAACTGCAAAAGTGGTTTCCGCATAAGCGGTAATGGTACCGCAGAAGCAGAAATGTCTGGAGGCAGAGGGGTTGTTTTAAGTCAGATTTTGGTCATTTCTTCTTCATTTTTCATGGCTTGGGCAATTTTTGGGGAGCTCCAAGAGAGGGTTTTCATCATCAATGATAAGGTATGTTATTCCCACCTATTATGAGTTAAATACATTAATTATATATAGATTTTAGCATGTAAATGGGTACAAAATTGAGGGTTAGAGGAAGACCTAGCAAATTAGTGTTCTTTGATTTTGACCATAATTTTGAGTATAGAATTAAGAGAAAATCATATATTTGCGTTCGTGAGTTCATGGGTAAACTCTTCGAGAAATTTCGGATTCCGGGCACGTGGGCCCGAGGGCATTTTTGTTAACTTTTTGTTCGGGGTTAGGAATTGTTATAAATTGGGTTGTAAAGTATAATTGAGCATATATTAATGGATTTGTATGATCATTGGCTAGTTTTGGAGCATTGTGTGTTGGTGCAAGTCTTCGGAAGAATGTAAAATGCCGGTTGTGGATCTTCAGAGCGAGGTGAGTCTCCTTTCTTATCTTGTGAGGGGGAATTTACCCCATAGGTGAGTTAAATTAGTTATGTGCTCCTATTTGTGGGGCTACGTATGCACGAGGTGATGAGAGTCCGTGCGTAGCTACTATTATGCTATTGTCCGAGTAGTCTAGGACCCAAAAAGCATGTTATACTTGGATTACTGTGAACCCATTGATAATTTGAATTGTTTAAATCACCTTAAATTGGTAAAGGAGTTTAAAAAGTGATTTAATATTAAATTCTCCTTGAAATGTTAAAAAGAGAAATCTGTCTATTTGGTTGATTATCCCCAATAAGCTCTTGATTTCCTACTTGAGCATGTATTTTATGTGTGCCTGCATCGCATGGATGATTCGCGAGCAAGATACGTGTTTATTTATGGAAGGGGCTGAATGCCTCGGTGAAAATAGATGCATCTATGGTTCGTGCCGCTCGACCCTCGGCAGTGCATAATTTATATTCCTGTTGGAGCGGGTCGTCGACCTCGGCATGATTTGCACATGTTTATCTGTTACTTGAAAATTTTAAATGTGGAATTGGCCCTACGTGGCTTGATATAAACTGATAAGATAATAAAGAACAAACTTTAGAAGCCTTTGATTTGTTGTTGAAGGTGTTTACCTGTTTTCTGGCTTCACAATCAGAACTTCTATATAAATCCATGATTATCCTCGCACTTATAGAATATTGCTAATTGACCTCTAGTGAGTGTCAGAGTTGGCCATCTTGTCTCTACCCCTTCGGGATGAGGCGGGATACTCACTGAGTACACGTTGATTACGTACTCATACTACACTTCTGTGCATTTTTGTTGCACAGGTATATATACATCTAGCAGCCTATTGGGCGTAGCAGCACGGACGACTGGGACTAGGTGAGCTGCATTGTTCGAGATGACCCGCAGCCAGTGTAGTTCCCTCCAGTATTTTCTTATTATTATCTCCCTGTCCACTGTATTTCGGACATATGTTGTATTTTATTTTCCATATCGATAGTTGCTCATGCACTTGTGACATCGGGTTCTGGGATGGTTTGAAGTATTGTATTAATTGCTTGACTTTTAAATTTGATTTGAAACTATATTCTCTAAAATTTCTAAATAATTAAGGAAAAATCCTGGATTTCAAAAGTGTTAAAATGAGATTTAATTCAGTATTTGGGTTGGCTGGCCTGACAGCGGTGTCCGGCGCCACCACGACCCTTAGTGAATTTTGGGTCGTGACAATATGGTATCAGAGCACTAGGTTCCCGTCGGTCTCATGAGTCATGAGCAAGTCTAGTTGAGTCTCGTGGATCGGTACGGACTGTACTTATCCTCGGGAGGCTGCAGGACTTTTAGAAGTACTTCCCTTCTTGATTTCCTTATCGTGCGGTTCGATTCCTTTGAGGCGTATGCCTTTGATTCCTTCTCACTCAATCTTATGCAACGCGAGCGCTTGTCATAAATCGAGAATTTGAAGAATTGAAATGGCACTACAAATATGGTGCGAGATGATTTTCCCGGTATAGTGGATTGGACTATTATAGTCACATTTTGGAGGGATATTCTAGTGTTTCATCTCAGTAACAGAACTTCTAAGAGCCTTGAGACTAGGCACAGGTTGCCATGATACTTATGAGCGATTATTCCGCAGTGTTGTTGTAATGGTAGGGTGTTGCCCATGTGTCGGGGCAGTGAATGAATTGAAGGGAGGTTTACTCAACGCGTAATCAAGGGATTCAGTATTTTATTCCCGGCAGGGGAAAGTCAATCGAACTAAGGATGGCCAGATAGGGACTGGTGGAAGTAATGAAACGTGGTAATTGCAAGCGTGGTAGAGTTTTCCTCTATATGGGGGTGTTGTTGTCCTAATTGAACGCTTTAAGCTTGTCAGTGTTATGATCTACTACAATTTGCCTTGGGGAAAGATATTGTGAAATAGTATTGAAGATACAACTGTCATATATCGCATGACGCAGTGGTTTAAGATCGAATCAGAATTTCTAATATTGACTGCTCGATAAAGATGACCTTTGGAAAGGTTTAAAGTTAGCAGCAATGATGGATTCAAGTGCCACGAAGATAGATTTTATTTGAGGCAACAATTTAGCAGCAAAGTATGAGGAAGGACATGTGGGAAGTACCAGGCAGTGTTTAAAATTTCTAGAAGGCCAAGTATGAGAAGCAAGGTCAAGTGACTGATTAAGGAGATGAGTTCCGCCAAGGTGGGATAGTGGCGAGGGATGCATATGGGCTTGGTAGTAGGATAACTACGCGCCTTAAAGAGAGTTTGGATCGAATTAGGAATTTTAATGATTGGTGATTGAAGCCTGCGGGTATGATGTGAAGTATGGGCTATTATGCGGCAGAAGATTGTCATGGCGAAAAAGAGCTGCTTGAAATGGAGGAGGGTGCAGCATAACCCTGAATTTGGAAGGATGTTGCCGCGCATTTAATTGATGTCCGCAAGGGGCGAATGGACTTGTGCAACTGGAAGGTGAGCTCGGACTCAGAATGGGCTATTGGTGTCATAGTGAATGTACCCCGTGCAGCGGCGTGGCAAGATGATTCCCATAGGTGGTTTTTCCCCGTTAGCAGATTAGCGATCGCATGGTTGGCGAAGCTTCTGCAAGGAATTATATTGGCTGTTCAACAAAAAGATCGGTCATGCAAATGTGGGTGATGACTAAGAATATGAAAGATGGGAAATTACATGAAGATCCCGAGAGAGTTGATAATTGGTGGCGCGAGGTTAAGTCAATAAGAGGTAAAAAGGTCGGGCGAACTCAAGAATGGTGAAATGATGGCTTCAAGCTAAGTGGGAGAGTCCCACCGCTTATGATTGGGCTGTATGATTAACTACTTGTGTGATTTCTGGTTATTAGCATATTGATGGATTAATACAGCTACGAGAAAAGACCATAAGTAGTAAATTGAGCGAAGGAATTATTAAGGATGTGCTATGGTTAGCCTTATGGGCTCATGTTCAAACTTGGGAAAAGGTTCAGAATTATGCCTTGTTTAGAAGCGGGTTTAAAGGGGAGTGGTTCTGCCAGGTGCTTCGTTGAGAGGGTAATAATGTGCTAAAAGATTCATGGAGTTGATTATATTATGGTCCTAGTGAATTCAAGAGGTAAACTGTGGTGCCTAATGATTTCGATCTTGTAGGTACAATTAAGAATCAAGCTTTGTAGCAGTTTATGAGAAGAGGCACAAAATATTCCAGGATGTTTGACTGGCGGTGTAGTATTTGGGTGTTATGAAATAGTTCGGGGGAATTGAGACAGCCTGGTCTCGTTCAAGGACACTCGGGGTGAGTGTAGATGGAGTATGTTATGTGTTGAATGGATTTAGTCTTATTTTTAAGCCAAGCAAGGAGGAATTGGAAGAAGGTAAATTGATTAGCCATAGTGAATTGGCATATTGGGGCCAGAGATCAGTTCGGTCCGCGAGATCAAGTTATGTGTATGATTTGTGGAGGTACGTGTGAGGCCTGTCGGCCACCGTGATTGATGATTTATCAGGGGCATTCTTCTGTTATGGCATGTTAAGTGAAAGCGGGTTCCGGAAGGGCTATGGTGGCTTGGACCACTACTTGCATATTTGCATATTCTACGGTTATGGGAAATTACCGGTGTATTGCTATGATTCTCCTAAAGTGAGTTAAGTGCAAGGTTCTTATATGATGAAATGCGAAAATATTAATGAATTCAGAGTTATAATGAAAATCGTATTCTATCATATGTTGGCACGTTGGGTGCAGTGAGTAGCATGGAAATACGAAGTGAGGATCAAGGTTGCAGTTTAGTGTTGACAAGGATGCCATGGGCTCGGATAAGCAAGGAAAGGGTTGAATGATTAGAAAATTGGTATTGTCCTCCGCGTCACCTGAAATCGATATGTTGTGGAAGAGGTTTTGCATCTTGGTTAAGGATTCTGAATCGCTTTTCAGTGTTAGTACGTCCGATGGTTTAGATGTTCGGACCCGTTATTTATTTTGGAAGATTGTGGGAGCATGTCCCACAGGAAGATTGCATAAATGTGGCACGACGCCACTTGATTTATTAAATATATAAACCAAGTATGAAGAATTGTGATGATATCATTAATTTGAAAATTTATGCCTGGAGGGCACTTTGTATATTGGGTTATGAACTGAGGAGGTTGCTCTGGTCATGATGGTTGTTTTTATGTGTTATGAGGAAAGGGGGTTATTATGGACCTTTGAAAGGTTCTTAGCCAAATTGGTGCAATCGAAAATCGGCTTGAGATCAGTGGATTGATTTATTTGTGAATATGGCTTTATATCAGGCTATTTGTGTTCGTTTCAGCGAGCGTTCCCTATGGAGGAACAGTCGAGGTGTTATTTCGTCATAAGCTATTCCAGGTAATGATGTATTTCGCCGTATGAGTTGCGAGACGGCTTAGTAAATTCTTATGTGTTGAGGTTCCACGTTGCGATGGTGTTATGTGAGCAGGATGGCTCTTGGGATTTAGATATTGTATCGCACCTCATATGTGCTTGAGTTTGTAGCTTATCGCGCTATATGTCCCCTCAGGGATGGCATTATGCACTTAGCGTGCTTTTGACCTAGATTCGGTACTTTATTGCAATGAGCAAATTAGCTCGATGTGCATCTCCTTATATGAGTTCTACGTGTGGATCGGGCGGCACGCCGCCCATGGTTATATTGTGAGGATCGGGTGGCACTCCGCCATGGTTATATTGTGAGGATCGGATGGCACACCGCCATGGTTATGCTGTGTGGATCGGATTGCACGCCGCAACAGTGTGATGTTGTGTGTAGTTTTCTATATGCTAATTTTGAATGTCTTGCTTCCTATTTTCTAAGGAAAGTCCGTAGTACTGCGGGAGTTAGGTTATTCCTTCCATAGTTTGATTTCTTGTTATGTTGTGTTCGGATTGGTGGCCTATTGGCACATTGTGGCATTATATGAGACTTGTGATCGCATTCGGAGTGGCTTATTGCCGACAAGTTCGTACTGGATAAGATGAGATTGTGGGATTTAGGATCAGTGCAACCTGATTATACGAAGTATATTAAGGAGTAAATATCATTATTTGGTTCAGAATGGGGTAATATTTCTTGTCAGAAGTATAGACTCGATGATTGGTTGACTCGGTAGTTGATTATGAATTTCGGCATCTCATCCATCGTGGCGGTATTGTAAAAATTAGAGTAAGACCTATGTAGGTCATTAGGTGCAATGGGAGCATCGGATTCATGGAATTTCGATTTATTCAAAAAGAAATGCTATTGTGGTCCTATAAGTAAAGTGATGTGAAGTGTGAATTCAGCAGAGTTATGCAGTCATGTTTGAGTACAGCGTATAGTGATTGATACAGTAATCGTATGTTGGAAACAGGCCTGGCATAGAATTCGGATGTTAGAATTGCGCTCTAAGGCTTAATTGCTTGAATAAAAGGGAGTATCTTCAGAACTTATCGAGCTAATGTGCTCAACTGAGTTGTGATAGCACGGGAAGGTGCATGAGATGCTAAGCAGTGATTTCAGACTACTCCAGTGTAGTTCTCAGCACATTCGAGGACGAACGTATGTTTAAGTGGGAGAGAATGTAACGACCTGACCGGTCGTTTTGAGCCCTAGCGCATCTGTCATGACCCCAACCCGGTCATGATGGCGCCCAGCACACTACTAGGCAAGCCTGACCATTCCCAATACATAACACAATTGATAAATAGAGATAGATAAATAAAATAGTGAATCACCAAAACCTTTTAAGTTAAGATCAGGAAATACTGATAAAAATGCAGAAGTTTAACAAAATACAGAATACAACCCAACCATAGACCCGGTGTCACAAACATGAGCCTCTAAATATAGAATGACATCCTGCTACAAAGTCTGTCTAAAATCCGATAACATGGAAACAAAAGATAGGTGTAGAGGGGAGAAATCTAAGGTTGCGAATGCAGTGCAGCTACCTCGATACTCTCGAAAGCTAACTCTGCTCGTCCAAACTGGATCTACTCAGCCTAAAAAGAACCTGTATCTGCACGCAAGGTGCAGAGAGTAAAGTGAGTACTCCGACTCAGTGAGTAATAAACATAAATACATCCTGAAAGTAAGAAATCACAGAAATATACAAGGTAACCTATATCTAACAGTCCAGATTAATATTAGTGTAAACATGTAAAACAATAATACAGTTAAGGGAATAATGCATGATAAGAAATAACACATATAACGGTACACTCTAGTACCTGCTGCGGCGTGCATCCCACTCCATATATTTAACGTTGACAGCGCTCACTAGGGGTGTGTACAAACTCCGGAGGGGCTCCTAAAGCCCAAGCGCAATATCAGCCATCTCGTGGCATCAAATAGGCTCTCGGCCTCAATATAAATATATCATCGATGCGGAGTGCAGCCCGATCCACATCAAGGGAAACACATCCTCACTATCGGTTCCTCGACCCATCTCAGTCAAATAAGTTCACAGCCACTCGGGCATGACATACTATAGGGATCTCAGCCCTCGGATCCTTTTCATATAATATTCATGATTAAAAACACATTCCTTTTTATTATTTTATCAGTTGAAAACATGACTGACAGTATAATGTATGCAAACAAGTGAGGAAAACCAATGAAGATCCCCTAAGGATTCTATAGGTCGGCACAAGGCCCCAAACATGGAAATAAGCCCAATTCACAATAATAGGATATGCGTCTCAATCGCCAATATAGTGAAAATAACACTCGGGATGGACCAAGACACAATCCCCATCAGTAAACGATCCCGCACTCGTCATAGAATACGTGTCACGCCTCAATATAGCGTTACGATGTGATAGTCCGGGGTTTCAAACCCTTAGAGCAGCATTTACATCAATTACTCACCTCTAGCCAGCCCAAGACTAGCTCCCAATGCCCTTTCCTCGCGAATCGACCTCCTCGCGCGTCAAATCTAGCCAAAACCACAACGAATACATTACAATAGGCTAAGGTGATATAACCCAATCGAAAAGACTCGAAAAATATCAAAAATTACGAAATTTGCAAAACTCGAGCCCCGAGCTCACTTCTCAAAATATTACGAAATTTACATCACCGGATTCCTCGTCTCGCCACGAGTCCGTACATATAAAATTTACCAAAATCGGAGTTCAAATTCCCCCTCAAATCCCAAATTTTCATTTCAAAACCCAAGCCCTAGTTCTTCAAATTTTCACCCAATTTTCCAAGAATTAAAGGTTGATTCTTCAATAAAATAGCGTTTCTAGGTCGCGAGACTTACCTCCAATCAATTCCCGTCAAAACCCTCTTCAATTTCTACCAAAAAGCTCTTGAGGTAGTCAACAATGGAGGAAAATAATGAATGGGTCGCAGATGAAATAACATAATAAACCCTTCTGCCCAGCTATATTTTCTTCTATTCGAATGCGAGGGCCCTCTCGCGTTCGCGAAGCACAAAATTTCCACTGGCCAACTTTACCCTTCGCAAACGCGGTGACGTACCCGTGAATGCGATGCCTTGCCTGATCCTACTACGCGAACGCGAGCCTCTAAGCGCGAACGTGATGAACACCTAAGCTAGGCCCTCTACTTACTACTACGCGAATGCGGGCCCAGCACCGCGAACGCGAAGCACCAGGGCCTCAACTTATGCGAACGCGTGGCCCTAACACGAACACGAAGAACATTTTCCAGGCCTCCCACTTTACTCTACGCTTTCGCGACACACCCCACACGAACGCGAAGAAGGAATCTTCTGCAATTACACAGCTGAAAAACCAGCAATTCCACAAGTCCAAAAATCTTCCGTTTAGCCACCCAAAATCACCTCGAGGCCCTCGGGACCTCAATCAAAAGCACCAACATATTCCAAAACATCGTACAAACTTTTTCCAGTCATGAAAACACATCAAACAACACTAGAATCATCAATTCACATCGGATTCAAGCCTAAGTTTCTTCAAAACTTCCGAAACACACATTCGATCTAAAACACAACCAAAACACCTCCAAATGACCTGAAATTTTGCACACATATCTAAAATTACCTAACAAAGCTCGGAATTCCATTTCGACCCCCGGATCAAAATCTCACCTACCAACCGGAATTCGCCAAAACACTAACTTCGCCAACTCAAGCCTAATTCTACACCGGACCTCTACAATCAATTCTGATCGCACTCCTATGTCAAAAATTATCCCTTGAAGCTAACCGAATCACCGGAATTCACATCCGAGCCCTCTAACTAAATAGTCAACTTCCGGTTGACTTTTCCAAAACAAGCTTTCTTTGAAGAGACTAAGTGTCTCATTTCCATCTAAAACCAATTCAATTCGACTCGATCACCTCAAATACCAATAATGAATCATAGAGAAACACAATATGGGGGAAACAGGGCGCTGACTCACGTGACGACGGGCCGGGTCGTCACATCCTCCCCAACTAAAACAAACGCTCGTCCTTGAGTGGGTCAAGAAACATACCTGGAGCCTCAAACAAGTGAGGATATCTGCTCTGCATCTCCCGCTCGGTCTCCCAAGCAGCCTCCTCCATGGGCCGACCTCTCCACTGCACCTTCACTGAAGCTATATCCTTCGACCGCAACTTCCGAACCTGACGACCCAAAATAGCCACTGGCTCCACATCATATGTCAAATCATCATCCAACTGAACCGTGATGAATTCTAAAACATGAGACGGTCCCCAACATACTTCCGAAGCATAGAAACATGGAATACCGGATGAACTCCCGACAAGCTGGTGGCAAAGCAAGCATATAGGCCACCTCTCCAATCCTCCTAAGTATCTCAAAAGGCCCTATGCACCGCGGACTCAACTTTCCTTTCTTCCCAAATCTCATAACGCCCTTCATGGGCGAAACCTTCAACAAGATCTTCTCGCCCACGATATAAGATACATCTCGAACCTTCATGTCCGCATAACTCTTCTGACATGACTGAGCTGTACGAAGTCTCTCCTGGATCACCTTCACCTTATCTAAAGCATCCTGGACCAACTCTGTCCCCAATAACCTAACCTCGTAGGGCTCAAACCAACCAACCGGAGATCTACACTGTCTCCCATATAAGGCCTCATATGGTGCCATCTGAATGTTGGACTGATAACTGTTGTTGTAGGTAAACTCTGCAAGCGGTAAGAACTCGGCCCAAGAACCTCCAAAGTCAATAACACAGGCACGCAATATGTCCTCCAATATCTGAATAGTACGCTCGGATTGCCCGTCCGTCTAAGGATGAAACGTTGTCCTCAACTCTACCTGTGTACCCAACTCTCGCTGAAAAGTCCTCCAAAACTGGGAAGTAAACTGAGTGCTCCTATCTGAGATAATAGAAACTGGAACTCCATGCAACCGAACAATCTCCCAGATGAAAATCTTTGCTAACCGCTCCAAAGAATAAGTAGTACACACTGGAATGAAGTGTGCGGACTTGGTCAGCCGATCCACAATCACCCAAATTGAATAAAACTTCCTCGAGGTACAAGGGAGACCACTCACAAAATCCATAGTGATCCTATGGATAATCCACTCTGGAATATCCATCCGCTGAAGTACACCATCGGGCCTCTGATGCTCATGTTTGACCTGCTGACAGTTGAGACACCAAGCTACATAACTCACAATATCCTTTTTCATCCTCCTCCACCAGTAATGCTGTCTCAAATACTGATACATCTTCGCGGCACCTAGATGGATAGAATACCGCGAGCTGTTGGCCTCCTCTAATATCAACTCCCGAAGCCCATCCACATTAGGCATGCAAATCCGGCCCTACATCCTCATCACACCATCATCGTCAATAGTCACATCTCGGGCATTATCATGCTGAACCCTGTCCTTAAGGACAAGCAAATGTGGATCATCATACTGGCGCTCTCTAATGCGGTCATACAAGGAAGACCGAGAAACCACACAAGCCAACACCCGACTAGGCTCTAAAATGTCTAATCTCACCATCCGATTGGCCAAGGCCTGGACATCAACTGCAAAGGGCCTCTCCCCAATAGGAATGTACGCCAAACTACCCATACTAACCGCCTTCCAACTCAAAGCATCGGCCACTACATTGGCCTTCCCCGAGTGATACAATATGGTAATATCATAGTCCTTGAGTAGTTCAAGCCACCTCCGCTGCCTCAAATTAAGATCCTTCTGCTTGAATAATTGCTGAAGACTGTGGTGATCAGTATACACCTCACAAGATACGCCATATAAGTAGTTCCTCCAAATCTTCAAAGCATGAACTATGGCAGCCAACTCCAAATCATGTACAGGGTAGTTCTTCTCGTGAGGCTTCAACTGACGAGAAGCATATGCAATAACTCTACCCTCCTGCATCAACACACATCCGATCCCAACTCTCGAAGCATCATAATACACGGTGTAAGAACCTAAAGCTGATGGAAAAACCAACACTAGAGCTGTGGTCAAAATTGTCTTGAGCTTCTGAAAGCTCTCCTCGCACTCGTTCGACCATACAAATGGTGCACCCTTCTGCGTCAACTTGGTCAAGGGCGAAGCAATAGATGAAAAACCCTGGACGAACCGGTGATAATACCTTGACAAACCAAGAAAACTCCGAATCTCCGTGGCTGAGGATGGTCTAGGCCAACTCTACACCGCCTCTATCTTCTTCGGATCAACCTGAATACCATCACTAGACACCACATGTCCCAGAAAAGCCACAGAACCAAGCCAGAACTCACACTTGGAGAACTTTGCATAAAGCTTCTCCTCTCTCAATCTTTGTAATACCACTCTCAAATGTTGAGCATGCTCCTCCTGGCTACGCGAGTAAACCAGGATATCATCAATAAAAATGATAACAAATGAATCCAGATAAAGCTAAAATACACAGTTCATCAGATGCATGACGCGGTTGGGGCATTAGTCAGCCCGAAAGGCATAACCAAGAACTCATAGTGCCCATATCTCATCGTGAAAGTCGTCTTCATAATATCAGAATCCCTAATCTTCAGCTGGTGATAGCCTGAAGGGAGGTCAATCTTAGAGAATACCCTTGCTCCCTGGAGCTGGTCAAACAAATCATCAATACACGGTAGTGGATAATTGTTCTTCACTGTCACCTTGTTCAGCTGCCTGTAGTCAATGCACATTCTCATTGTGTCATCCTTCTTCTTCACAAATAAGACCGGTGCACCCCACGGTGACACACTCGTGCGAATGAACCCCTTATCTAGGAGTTCCTGAAGTTGCTCCTTCAACTCCTTTAAGTCTGCTGGTGCCATACGATAGGGAGGAATAGAGATGGGCTGAGTGCCCGGCACCAGATCAATACCGAAATCAATGTCCCTGTTCGGGGGCATACCCGACAGGTTTGCAGGAAATACATCAGGGAAATCCCTCACAACGGGAACAGAATCAATACTGGGAGCCTCAGCTCCAACATCTCTCACAAATACCAAATACGATGAACAACCTTTCCTAACCATCCGCTGGGCCTTTAAGAAAGAGATCACCCTGCTGGGTACATAATCAGTCATCCCACGCCACTCAATCCTCAGAACACCCGGCATAGCCAAGGTGACTGTCTTTGCATGACAGTCCAGAATAGCATGACATGGAGATAAGTAGTCTATGCCCAAAATAACATCGAAGTCTATCATGCTCAAAAGCAATAAATCAACTCGGGTCTCCAGACCCCCAATAGTAACAAGACAGGACCGATACACATGGTCCACCATAATAGTATCACCCACCGGGGTAGATAGGTGCACAGGCAAAGAAAGACACCTTCGGGTCGTATCAAGATGATGGGAAAAATATGAAGACACATAAGAGTATGTAGATCCGGGATCAAATAAAATAGAAGCATCCATGTGGCAGAATGAGATAATACCTGTGATAACAGCACCTGATGCAATGGCGTCCCTCCTGTCTGGGAGAGCATAGAATCGAGCCTGACCACCACCAGATCGGTCTCCACCCCTAGGGCGGCCCCTAGCTGACTGGCCCCTACCCCTACCTGACTGGGAGGGTACTGAAGTAGATTGAGTAGAAGAGGAGGGTTGATCCATCTACTGAGATCGGACACCACGAAGCCGAGGACACTATCTCCTCATGTGACCAAGATCACCGCACTCGTAGCAACTACCCAGTGCTGGAGAAGGGGACTAAAAGGAACCCTCGCATCGGAATGACCAACCGATTCGCTCTGCGCAGAAGAACCCTGAGCTGAAAGGGCATATGATGAGCTCTGAGCTGGGAGGGCACTAAGTGAATACTGGCCCTGCTGGAAACCCTGATGACCATGGCCTGAAGATGCCCGATACTCGGGACGAGCTGACTGGTGAGACCTGAAAGAACGACCTCTGCTCTGCTGAACTTGGCCCCTAGACGGAGCACCACTGAAGCTACCCGATCCTCGAGGCCTCTTGGCATATGACTCAGAATCCTCTCCCGAGTCATTAGAATACGGATGGGATAAATGAGTCCATCTACAAACCTCCTAATCCTCTCCCGATCAGTCGGGACCATCCATGGAGCATAACGGGCCAACTCAGAAAATCTCACCTCATACTGAGACACGGTCATATCTCTCTGACGAAGCCACTCGAACTATATACGCAGCTCTTCCCTCTGAGACTGCGGTATCTACTTCTCCAGGAAGAGAGTGGAGAACTCCTACCATGACAAAGGCGCTGCACCCACCGACCTACGTCGCTCATATGCCTCCCACCAACTGAAGGCTGCTCTTGAGAACTGAAAGGTAGTAAATGATACCCCGCTCGACTCCAAGATCCCTACTGTCCGAAGCATGCATCGACACTTGTCGAGAAAACCCTGGGCATCTTCGCCTGGTACACCACTGAAAGTAGGAGGTGACAGCCTATTGAAACTCTCAAGACGACGCTGCTCGTCGTCTGGCATAGCTGGAATCACATCACCCTGAATCGGGGCAACCAGCTGAACTGGTGCAACCTGCTGAGCTGGTGGTGCCTCTGGTGTCTGCAAACCCTGCACTACCTGCTCAGGCATGCGAGCAGCGGGGGTCTGATGACCACCCTCGATTTGTGAGGTAGTTGCGACAGTAGTGGCTGAGACTGCCTGAGCCAAGCCAGTGCAAACTGATAGAATCTGAGCTAGGGCCTCCTGAAGACCCGGAATCACAATAGGCACAGCTGGTGACTGAACAGGTGCTGCTGGAGTCTCTACAGCTGGAGGCTGGTCCTAAACGGGGGCAACTAGAAGATCTGTAGGTGCTGCCCCTACCGCTCTGCCTCGACCACGACCACGACCGCGCCCACGGCCTCTAGTAGGTGGTAATGGTGGTCATCTGCCACATCCGGTAGCACGGGTTCGCGCCATCTGCGAGAGAGTAGAATACAAAAATTTAGTTCTCGGATCAACAAAGTCGCACGATAAGAATTCCAAGAAAATGAAGTTTCCTAAAGGTTCTGCAGCCACTCGAGGATAAATACAGACATCTCCGTACCGATCCGCAAGACTCTACTAAACTGGCTCATGATTCGCGAGACCAAGTAACCTAGGCCCTGATACCAACTTGTCACAACCCCAACCCGGTCATGATGGCGCACAGCACACTACTAGGCAAGCCCGACCATTCCCAATACATAACCCAATTGATAAACAAAGATAGATAAATAAAACAGTGAATCACCAAAACCTTTTAAGTCAAGATCAGGAAATACTGATAAAAATGCGGAAGTTTAACAAAATACAGAATAAAACCCAACCATGGACCCGGTGTCACGAACATGAGCCTCTAAATATAGAATGACATCCTGCTACAAAGTTTGTCTAAAATAACATGGAAACAAAAGATAGGGATAGAAGGGAGAAATCTAAGGCCGCGAACGCAGTGCAGCTACCTCGATGCTCCCAAAAGCTAACTCTGCTCTTCCAAACTGGATCTACTCAGCCTGAGAAGAACCTGATCTGCGCGCAAGGTGCAGGGAGTAAAGTGAGTACTCCGACTCAGTGAGTAATGAATATAAATACAGCCTGAAAGTAAGAAATCGCAGAAATACACAAGGTAAACTATATGTAATAGTCCAGATCAATATCAGTGTAAACATGTAAAACAATAATACAGTTAAGGGAATAATGCATGATAAGAAGTAATACATATAACTGTACACTCTAGTACCCGCTGCGCTATGTAGCCCGCTCCACATATTTAACGTCGACGGCGCTCACTGGGGGTGTGTACAGACTCCAGAGGGGCTCCTACAGCCCATGCGCAATATCAGCCATCTCGTGGCATCAAATAGGCTCTCGGCCTCAATATAAATATATCATCATTGTGGCGTGCAGCCCGATCCACATCAAGGGAAACACATCCTCACTATCGGGTCCACGACCCATCTCAGTCAAATAAGTTCACAGCCACTCGGGTATGACATACTATAGGGATCTCAACCCTCAGATCCTTTTCATATAATATTCATGATTAAAAACACAGCCCTTTATATTACTTTATCAGTTGAAAACATGACTGAGAGTATAATGTATGCAAACGAGTGAGAAAAACCAATGAAGATCCCCTAAGGATTCTACAGGTCAGCACAAGGCCCCAAACATGGCAATAAGCCCAATTCACAGTAATAAAATATGCGTCTCAATCGCCAATATAGTGAAAATAACACTCAGGATGCACCAAGTCACAATCCCCATCAGTAAACGACTCTGCACTCGTCATAGAATGCGTGTCACGCCTTAATATAGTGTTACGATGTGATAGTCAAGGGGTTTCAAACCCTCAGAGCAGCATTTACATCAATTACTTACCTCTAACCGGCCCAAGACTAGCTCGCAATGCCCTTTCCTCACGAATCGACCTCCTCGTGCGTCGAATCTGGCCAAAACCACAATGAATACATTATAATAGGCTAAGGGGATATAACCCAATCGAAAAGACTCGAAAAATATCAAAAATCATGAAATTTGCAAAACCCGAGCCCCGGGCCCACTTCTCAAAAAATTACAAAATTCACATCACCAGACTCCTCGTCTCGCCACGAGTCTGTACATATAAAATTTAACAAAATCGGAGTTCAAATGCCTCCTCAAATCCCAAATTTTCATTTCAAAACTCAAGCCCTAGTTCTTCAAATTTTCACCCAATTTTCCAAGAATTAAAGGTTGATTCTTCAATAAAATAGTGTTTCTAGGTCACGAGACTTACCTCCAATCAATTCCCGTCAAAACCCTCTTCAATTTCTACCAAAAAGCTCTTGAGGTAGTCAACAATGGAGGAAAATAATGAATGGGTCACGGATGAAATAACATAATAAACCCTTCTGCCCAGCAATATTTTCTTCTATGCAAACGTTAGGGCTCTCTCGCGTTCGCGATGCACAAAATTTCCACTGGCCAACTTTACCCTTCGCGAATGCGGTGACGTAACCGTGAACGCGATGCCTTGCCTGATCCTACTACGAGAACGCGAGCCTCTAAGCGCGAACACGATGAACACCTAAGCTGGGCCCTCTACTTACTACTACGCGAACGCGGGCCCAGCACCGCGAATGCGAAGCACCAGGGCCTCAACTTATGCAAACGCGTGGCCCTAATGCGAATGCGAAGAACACTTTCCAGGCCTCCCAACTTTACTCTACGCGTTCGCGACACACCCCACGCGAACGTGAAGAAGGAATCTTCTACAATTACACAGCTGAAAAACCAGCAATTCCACAAGTCCAAAAATCTTCCGTTTAGCCACCTGAAATCACCCCGAGGCCCTCGGGACCTCAACTAAAAGCACCAACATATTCCAAAACATTGTACGAACTTTTTCCAATCATCAAAACACATCAAACAACACTAGAATCATCAATTCACATCGTATTCAAGCGTAAGTTTCTTCAAAACTTCCGAAACACACATTCGATCAAAAACCCAACCAAAATACCTCCAAATGACCTAAAATTTTGCACACATATCCAAAATCACCTAACGAAGCTACAGCAACTCTCGGAATTCCATTTCAACCCCCGGATCAAAATCTCACCTACCAACCGAAATTCGCCAAAATACTAACTTCACCAATTCAAGCCTAATTCTACACCGGACCTCCAAAATCAATTACGATCGCACTCCTATGTCACAAATCATCCCCCGAAGCTAACTGAATCACCGGAATTCACATCCATGCCCTCTAACTAAATACCTATTGACTTTTCCAAAACAAGCTTTCCTTTAAGAGACTAAGTGTCTCATTTCCATCTAAAACCAATCAAATTCGACTCGATCACCTAAAATACCACTAATGAATCATAGAGAAACACAATATGGGGGAACGGGACGGTGACTCACGTGACGACGGGCCAGGTCGTCACAGTAGTGTTTAGTAGTCTGAGGCCATGAGCAGCTTCATTTCAGGTATTGTGACTCGTTCGTTTGGTCGAAATTTAAATTCAGGAAGATCGGAGTTAAATTTAAGTAAAAATTCTCATTTGAGAAGCTTAAAGTTGAAAGAATGAACTAGGTTTGGATTTTTGAGTAAACGACCTCGGAATCGGGATCTGAAGGTTCCAGTAGGTTTGTATGATGATATCAGACTTGGGCGTATGCCCGGTTCGGGTTTTGGATAATCCGGAAGCATTTTGGCGCCTATTGTGGAAGTTAGCATTTTGGAACAAATTTCTTAAGTTTGGCTTGGAGTGCATTTTAGCGTTATCGATGTCCGTTTGGGATTCCGAGACTGGGAGTAGCTCTGTATGGTGATTCTGGAGTTGGGAGTATGATCGGAAGTGAATTCGGAGGTCCATAGGTCATTTTGAAGCCATTTGGCTAAGGATAGAAATTTGAAGGTTTTTGGGAAGTTTGATCGGAAGTGGACTTTTTGATATCGGGGTCGGAGTCCGATTTCGGAAGTTGGAATAGGTCTATAATGTCAAATATGACTTGTGTGCAAAATTTGAGGTCAATCGGACGTGATTTGATAGGCTTAAGCATCGGAAATAGAAGTTGGAAAATTCAAAGTTCATAAAGCTTGGATTAGAGGTCGATTCATGGTTTTAGCATTGTTTGATGTGATTTGAGACCTCGAGCAAGTTCGTAATATGTTTTGGGATTGGTTGGTATGATTGGTTGGGGTCCAAGGAGCCTCGGGTGGATTTCGGGTGGTTAACGGATCGAAAAATGGATTTTTGGGAAGGCTGGTGTTGCTAGTTACTGGTATTTCTGCTTCTGCGGAAATGGGACCGCAGAAGCGGCCCCGCAAAAGCGGGAAAGTAACCGCAGAAGAAGTGTGGAGTGAGGTGAGCTAGGACTGCAGGAGCGGTCAGGAAACCACAGAAGCGGTTCCGCATAAGCGAAAATTAGACCGCAGGAGCGGTCCAGCCTAATTTGGCCAAAACCGCAGAAGCGGCCCAAAACCGCAAAAGCGATTTCCGCAGAAGTGGTAATGGTACCGCAGAAGCAGAAATGTCTGGAGGCAGAGGGGTTGTTTTAAGTCGGATTTTGGTCATTTCTTTATTTTTCATGGCTTGGGCGATTTTTGGGGAGCTCCAAGAGAAGCTTTTCATCATCAAGGATAAGGTATGTTATCCCCACCTATTATGAGTTAAATACATTAATTATGTAAGGATTTTAGCATGTAAATGGGTAGAAAATTGAGGGTTAGAGGAAGACCTAGCAAATTAGTGTTCTTGGATTTTGACCATGATTTTGAGTGTGGAATTAAGAGAAAATCATATATTTAAATTCGTGAGTTCATGGGTAAACTTTATCTTCGAGAAATTTCGGATTCTGGCACGTGGGCCCGAGAGTATTTTTGTCAACTTTTTATTCGGGGTTAGTAATTGTTATAAATTGGGTTGTAAAGTATAATTGAGCATATATTAATAGATTTATATGATCGTTGGCTAGATTTGGATCATTGTGCGTTGTTGTAAGTCTTCGGAAGAATGTAGAATGTCGGTTGTGGATCTTCGGAGCAAGGTGAGTCTCCTTTCTAATCTTGTGAGGGGGAATTTACCCCATAGGTGAGTTAAATTGGTTATGTGCTCCTATTTATGGGGGCTACGTACGCACGAGGTGACGAGAGTCCGTGCGTAGCTACTATTATGCTATTGTCCGGTAGTCTAGGACCCAAAAAGCATGGTATACTTGGATTACTGTGAACCCATTTTTAATTTGAATTGTTTAAATCACCTTGAATTTGTAAAGGAATTTAAAAAGAGATTTAATATTAAATTCTCCCTGGAATATTAAAAAGAGAAATTTGTCTATTTGGTTGATTATCCCCGATAAGCTCTTGATTTCCTACTTAAGCATGTATTTTATGTGTGCCTGCGTCGCATGGATGATTCGCGAGTAGCATATGTGTTTATTTATGGAACAGGCCGAACGCCTCGGTGAAAATAGATGCATCTATGGTTCGTGCCGCTCGACCCTCGGCAGTGCAGAATTTATATTCCTATTGGAGCGGGCCGTCGACCTCGGCATGATTTGCGCATGTTTATCTGTTACTTGAAAATTGTAAATATGGAATTGCCCTATGTGGCTTGATATAAATTGATAAGATAATAAAGAACAGACTTTAGAAGCCCTTGATTTGTTGTTGAAGGTGTTTACTTGTTTTCTAGCTTCACAATCAGAACTTCTATACAAATCCATGATTATCCTCGCACTTATAGAATATTGCTAATTGACCTCTAGTGAGTGTCGGAGTTGGCCATCTCGTCTCTACCCCTTAGGGATTAGGGGGGATACTTACTGAGTACACGTTGATTACGTACTCATACTACACTTTTGTGTATTTTTGTTGCACATGTATATATACCTCTAGCAGCCTATTGGGCATAGCAACACGAACGACTCTGGAACTAGGTGAGCTGCATTGTTCGAGACGACCCGCAGCCAATGTAGTTCCCTCCAGTATTTTCTTATTATTATTTCCCTGTCCACTGTATTTCGGACATATGTTGTATTTTATTTTCCATATCGATAGTTGCTCATGCACTTGTGACATCGGGTTCTGGGATGGTTTGAAGTATTGTATTAATTGCTTAACTTTTAAATTTGATTTGAAATTATATTCTCTAAAATTTCTAAATAATTAAAGAAAAATCCTGGATTTCAAAAGTATTAAAACGAGATTTAATTCAGTATTTGAGTTGGCTGGCCTAACAGCAGTGTCCGGCGCCACCACGACCCTTAGTGGATTTTGGATCGTGACAATTTGGCTCATAGCACTTGAATAATATAAACAAGTGAATTAAAAATGGAATGAAATAGATCTGAGAGTTGAAGGGAATAAAGCATTGTCTGTTAAATGAGATAATTGAACTTCAAGATTAAATGATAGAAAACTTCTTTTAAATTCTGACTATACAGAATTTACGTCCTTACATAATAACATTATAAATTTTTTCTTTACAAATATAGTGTGCATATATTTTGCCTACTATATTAGTATACGTTACTCATGGTGTAACTATAACTCCTTATGTTAACTTAGACGTTGGATAAAATTCGATGTTACAGATGTGGAATATTAAAAATACTTTTTGAATCACCGTAATATTAAAATTACCTTTTAAATATTACCTTTTCAAGTCTCAAAAACAAAATTATTTGCTTATTATATACTAATTTTTTTTAGAAGTAGCTAAAGTTCCAAATCACAAAATAAATCACCAAAATATTGTAAATCTTATCCTGATTTAAGTGGTAGCCAGTGCCGATCTGTGTTATTCGTTGTTCTCTATTTTTATTTGTAGGTACAGGAAGTTTTTTTTTGCGATATGGGTAGAAGTTGTGAATTATATATTATATAGGTTGGTTTATCAGATAACATAGAAGTTGTAAAGCTTTGGCTAGAGAGAGCAAAAAACACACAGGTGATATCTTAATTCGAAGGAGCTAAAAAGCCACGAAAACGTTGATCATTTTACAGTGATCATTCAGCAGGTCTTGTGACCCTTTACCCATTCCCATAGTTTCTCAACATCCAATTTATGACATAAAAAAATACTTATCCCCTTAACTTTTTCATAGGTATCTTTCGTCAGTTATACAATATAATGTCTTTCTTCCTAGTTATTATGCAATTCTTCTGAAAAATTGAAGAGTACATTGTTATTTTTTATTATTCAGTCTACTGCTATTAGTACAGTACATCTTCTTATTGGGTTGAGTTCTTGGTATAGCAGAAATAAAGAATTGCTATTTTCGTTATAACTTCAACTTATGTTAGCATAGCTGTTACAATTTAATTTTGGTTATTGTCTTCATCATTTCGTCCATAATTCTTCAAATGCTTTTATTCATATTGGGTTCACGGGTTATTTAATTTCATTCCATGAGGATACGTCAAGTCTATATTATTATTTGAATAATTAAATGATTCGCTATTTACAAAAAAACAATTCAAGTATTCCTATTAATAATTCTTTAATATAAAGTAGGATATCTATTAATTTAAATGAAAGGGTCCATTGAGTCATGGGTATTAGTAAGTTATTATTTTATGTCATTTAGGATATTATAAATTTATCATAGTTGATCATGCCATTGTATTTGTATAGGACAAGAATAATACGTATCTGGAATATACATATATATAGCAAGAGCCCCCGAATCTAGAGTTGCTTGTCTTTCCAATCCAGTTCCAACAACGCATTTGTCGGAGCGAGAAAGAGGAACTGCTTGACGTTGCATATTAGAACTCATTAAAGCTCGATTCGCATCAATATGTTCAATAAAAGGAATGAGGGAAGTGATAATAGCCTAGATTTGTGATTTTTGGCGATTGTTTATGCCCCAACTATATTTTGTTTCAATGTCGTAATATACTTAAATGATGAAAAATGGGCTCTAATTGTGAATTTAATATGTTGCAGGATGAGGAGCTTGTATGAGGCCTCAAAGTTGTGATTGGAACTACATTGAAGCAAGAAAAAACCCCTAGAAGCTGAATACGCACGAAGACGAGAAAAAGAATCAAGGAAATAAAAGCCTGGGCTAGCGCGTTGTTAGTCAACTAGCGCGACCACTAGCACGTCCAGTAGCGCGGTCGCGCTAGTCTCAGTTCCAGAAAGTAATTGTAAGGGGTAAAATTGAAAGTCTGGGGGTAAATTCACTTAACCTACAAAAGGACAAGCTCGCCCAAGGATTAATTATCAAGGTTTTCATAGTTTAGTGGAAGAAAAAGAGAGGCAAGAGGCAAGGAGGATATTCCAATATCAAGTTCTTCTTTTCTTCCTTTTGTTTTTACGACTTGAATGAAATTGAATATTATTGAGATGAACACTACTATGAGTGGCTAAAACCTATTGTTCTAGGGTCATGGGTGAAACATGAATGTTGTTGTTCAGAGTTTAATTTAATGAAGGTGATTTTATCATATTGGGTTGTTTATTTAATTATGTTCTCAATTATTTTCCTCAGTAGCTAACAATGAAATACTATCTACGAATCTATAGTTAAACTCGAAAGTGGAAACTCTAGATTGCATATAGAATTAAATAGAGCAAGTTCTTGAACCTGGGCATCGGGAAACGGATTCGCAATTAGGATAGACATATACCTAATTGCCTTGCTTGGTTGAGATACAGGAATTATAAATGCATTCTTGTTAATCTTAATTCCATAGACATATAGGCATTAAGTTAACTTGAATAGGCGAGTAAGGAGTCGACAGTTCTTATGAGCAATATTAACCTTGTCAATCAACAATTCAGATAAATCAATTAGTTATTTTAAGCCAACAACGCAACAAAATTATTAGCTAGCCCGTGACCCTGGAATATTCTCCCCTACTGATTGTTATTCAAAATTGCTATTTATTTGGTTGATTATTCTAGTTATTTCATTAATTGATATTTTTAGATAGTAAATTAGAGATGACTATATTCTGTAAAAAAATCTCTTGGATCGATATGTTAATTGAGTTTGAATAAGTCAATAGTTAATCACAAGTCTTCGTGGGAACGATACTCTACTCACTACTTTATTACTTGACGATCACGTGCACTTGCGTAAGTGTTTTGGTCGCAACAAGAAGCTCCAATAGAAAAATATTAAAAAGAAAAATTGCTTCGAAGATGAACCTGTTCCCATTCAATAGTCAAGAATTCTTGACGATATCGAACTGTTAAGGAATGAGAAATCTTTCTCCTGTAACTTGAATCCAATTTTCATTTCATCTGGAAAAAATATCTTTTTCTCAAAAATATCTTTTTCATTTGATCCAATAGCGTTCCATTAAATAGGAACAAATTTGATAAATACGTCTCTCTCTCTCTCCCTCTCTCTCTCTCTCTATATATATATATATATAGAAAAATTAATCATGACACAAAAAACAGGTAAACATTAAACGTAACAAGATATTTGCACCATAAACATTAAAATTATATTGTTGAAATATCCTAAAAAAGAACACAACATGTTCAATATTCGATATATTTAAAGAACTATTATCGTTCGAACATTACTTTGTCGCATCGAGTTTTAAGTTCCATTACTATATTAATAATATCTATATACAACAATACATAATGGAAAATCCAAAAATGAATTACTATCGCTCTTTCTCCTTATTTCAATTATTATTGTTCTCTTTGTACGTTAAGACAATATCTAATTATTTTGACCGTGACAAATAAGATCATATAACAATCAACATTGTCCATTTACATAAATTTGTTCTTTATTTTCAATGAATAATATTATGTTACTCAAATTTGTGTCTAATAATATTGATATTATATTATTTACAGTGTTGTGTACTACAAAACTCGGCATACACGTGCAACGCACGTACCGAGAAACTAGTCTATATAAAAAAGAGTTAGGAACTAGGTGCCATTCATATAGCAGAAATCATGTTAGCTCCGTTAGGTGATTTCGGGGTTGGGAGCATGTTCGAAATGTTATTTGGAGGTTCGTAGCTCATTTAGGCTTGAAATGCCGAAGTTTGAATTTTTGGAGTTTCCGGTCCGACAGTGAATTTTTGATCCGAGGGTCGGATTGGAATTCCGGAAGTTGTTGTAGCTCCGTCATGTCATTTGGGATGTGTGTGCAAAATTTCAGGTCATTCGGGCGAGGTTTGGTTAGGTTTTTTATCGAAATCATATTTTGATAGAATTTGAAATTCTTAGGCTTGAATCCTTGATTTAATCGGGTTTTCGATGTTGTTTGAGGTATTTTGAGGATTGGTACAAGTTCCAATAAGGTATTAGGTGGTATTGGTGCTTTTGGTTGGAGTCCCGGGGGTCCCGGGATGATTTCGGATGCTCAACGGGCAAAGTTTGAAGTTAGAAGGAAAACGTTGCAGCAGGCTTCTGGTATTTTCGCTTTTGCGGTCTTGGAGTCACATCAGCGGCTTCTTCACCGCATAAGCGGAGCCGCATAAGCAGCCATCTTTCCGCATAAGCGGAATTTCCCCATCCCAGGAGAACCGCAGAAGCGGTCTCCTTCCCGCGTAAGCGGAACCGCAAATGCGATTTTTGGTCCGCAAAAGTGGTCCCTGTCCCCTTAAGTTGAACCGCAAAAGCAGTTATTCCCACCGAAAAGCGGGACCGCAGAAGCGGTCCCTGGGCTGCAAAAACGGAAATCACTGATCTGAAAATGGAAAAATCCGAGAGTTTATTTCAAAGTTAGAAAAATCAATTGAGGGCTCGGGAGAAGCCGATTTTGAGTGGATTTTTAAGAGAAGATCATTGTGTAATGTTGCTTTGATCCCTTCAAGCTATATTCCATCATTTCTAGCTAAATCAACCATTAGAATTCAAATTCAAGGTCTAAAATTGAGAAAAATGGGTGAAACTTCTTAAGTTTAATTTTGTGATTTTTAGTGGGCATTTGACCTCCGATTTTGGGAGATTTTTATATGGCTAGACTCGTGAGAGTATGAGGGTTCTAAAAATGTAAAAATTATTCGATTCCGAGACGTTGGATGGAGGGGCATTTTAGTTATTTTACCTATTTTCGCGCCCTAGCTTTAATTTCAATAGTGGAATCAGTTGTTTACAATATTATTTACGATTTGTAATTGAATTGAATAGATTTGGGCCATTTGGAGTAGGATACTCGAGGCAAGGGCATCGTTTCCTAGTTGATTTCGCACCGGTTCGAGGTAAGTGGCTTGCCTAATCTTGTGTGGGGGACTTCGTCCCTTAGGATGTGATAATTGGTAATTGAATGCCTTGTACGTGAGGTGATGAGCGCGTACTTGAGCTAATTGTTGAAACTCGGATTTTTACTGAAATACTTAATTTGGATTTTCTTTCATATTTGCTTTACCTTACTTGCTATTATAGCCTGTGCTAGCGTAGAAGAGCATGTTTAATTGATCCAAGTTGCCTATTTATTTAAATTATCTTAACTATGATTACGTGGAGCATGTAGGCCAGTATTATTTGTTGCCTTGTATTGTTGCACTTCAATTTCTAAATATTTCTCTGATGTTGGTTGCGTATTTACTTTGGGACTACGGGTTTGATTCCCGGGAGATCCCCCTGCACTTTTATTTTGGAACTACGGGATGGTATCCCAGGAGATCCCCCTGCACTTTTATTTTGGGACTACGGGACGGTATCCCGAGAGATCCCCGGCACACTGATAATTGGACTACGGGACGGTATTCCGGGAGATCCTTGATATTGATATGAGAATTGGACTACGGGACGGTATCCCGGGAGATCCATTGGACAGTTGAGAAAAGGGCTACAGGACGGTATCCTGGGAGACCCTCGTCGGTATTCTTGTAATTTAGATGTATTTACTCTGTGTTTCTGTTTTGTCTTGCAGTATTATATTTCATTGAACTGTCGTACCATACTACTGTGTTCATTAGTTTTCATCAGACTTCAGCACTGTTAATATTTTGCTATTTTTTTGTTTGTCTCAGTAGGGCCCTGAACTTTCCTCATCACTACCCAACCGAGGTTAGGCTTGGCACTTACTGAGTACCACTGTGGTGTACTCACGCCTCTTCTGCGCATGTTTTTCATGTGCATTATCAGTAGCTGCGGGGAGCATTTCGGAGTCTTGAGGTATATCTGCCGTGTCCGCAGACCGGAGAGTCTCCCTCTCACTCTACCCTTTAGTTAGCTAGATGCTATTTTGTTCTTCCTTGTTATAGACTTTCCGGATTATTAGAGCAGTGTTATGTATTATTCTTAGCCCGTGTTGCCCGTGGATTTTCGGGTCTTTGGGATAGTTTCATAGCTTTTAAAGTGTTAAAGTGTATGTGTCAGGCGATAATTGTAGACATTATTCCTGTCATTTAGTTTTGGTTATAAATTCCGCAAATGTTATTACTTCCGCAATGTGTTAGGCTTACCTAGTCGCGAAGACTAGGTGCCGTCATGACATGTTCACAATTGCTGAACTAGGGTCGTGACACTTTAAAACCTTTGTTAGAAGGATATGAAACTTATGCTAGAAGGAAAGTGTTGAAAATATATTTGGACTTATCTGAGCTCTAAAATTTGCTCCTCATAAAATCGAAGTGTTTATATATGAATCGCATTCTTTTTGCTAAGCCAAAAGTTTAAGCTTCAATAGTGCTCAATTGTCATAGTAAGTGCAATATTTTGAAGCTTTGAATAATTTTGAAAAATATGACTAATGAGGCAAAAAAACTTTTTATTTATACTTTAGTTTTAGTGGCTTAAAATTTCCATATTTTAGAGAAGTGCTTCTATCGAGGATGACGAAAAATAGTCGGTAGGGGTAAAACTTATTTTTCTTTAAAAAAGTGGTTGGGAGTATTTTTTAGTAGTTACACTTTTTTTTGTAGGTTATACATTATTTTATACATATTTTTTCTACTGACTATTTCTCATTGGTATTAGTAGTACTTGATGCTATTCTGTTGAGAAAGTGTCATTGGATGAAACTAGCATGATAAGCTCGAGTGCAATAAGAGGATGATGGAGTTGAGCTACGGTTTTATTGATTCTCTCAAGACTTGGTCGATGATTTGTCCACAAGAAAATTGAGAAATTATGCAATTTTTTTTTTGGTTGATTAATACTTGATTTCTTAAGAAAATGGGAATACCCTATTTTGGATCTCAAGCATACTTTCAAGGATGACTTTTTCAAGCTATTTTTCATTCATTATATTTGTCATTGCACAGGTTTTATTTGCTACATGTGGGACTACTTTGAAGGATAAAAAATGATCAAGATTAAAGAAACTATGTGATTTGTGTTGGAGATGTTTAAAATAGAATTTTGTTCGAGTTGGGCGCCTTGATGAAGCTTCGTTTGGGACTAGAACTGAAATAAGATTTAAGTGAAATTTTGTTGTTGCCCATTCTAAGTCATGTACCTATCGTGCTGAACGGCCTATTTTTACCCTTTTAAGGCCTTAGTAAGGTTGAGATGCTTTTGGATTGAGACCCTTTATGGGGAACATAGGAATGCTCTTTTTATTTTATATATATTATTTATATTGAATTTCTTTTAAATTTGAGACAAGTTTTATAATTGACCTTTACATGAGTACATAAGATGAGAGTTCATCTATTTAATTTTTTTATTTAATTCTTTTGAATGCGGTCGGTAAATTTAGTCTATAATATACATCAATTTCTATTATCTTTCACCGCACTATTTTTATTTGCAATGATTCGCGCATCGCGCTGGTACGTATACTAGTCTATCTATAATTAAAATTTATAGAATTTATGCCAAATGGGACGCTGCGGGGGTCATATCAAAATCTTGAGATATAGAGTAACTTTGTTGGCAGCATTAATGTGAGAATCTTAACTCCAACATAGGTGCAAGACAAGTCAAACACTCACAGCTCAAATCGAAAAGGTATACATGGAACATCATTCCCTAAAAGGAGTTTCATTTATATAGATGGAAGTATGGAACATATGAATTTACTTCACAAAATTATCTAATAGTGTGTTATTGGAAGAAACTTATAATATTGTTATTAATTTTATATGTCAAGCTATTTTGTCCGAGGCTAACTAAAAAAATCGCACAAGTCAATTGATTAATGTCATTTTTACTTCCATTCCCATCCTACCCGAAACTTGACAATGTGAACACTTAAAAGAAAAATTAATTTTATTTTTCTCCGGGAACAATGGCTGAAAAAGTTATTAAATTTGCAAAAAATAAAAAAAAAGAGTTGGAGAAAATCAATATCAATGGCAGGAGAAGTTGGCAAAATACAACGACAAGCTCTCCAAGGGAGTTTCGGGTTACTGGGAACTTGGGTCATGGAAACCACTGTGCTCGCCATCGAACTCGCTTATGCAAGGATATTCTCCTTGCTGGACAACATTTGCCTTATGATCCCGAGAGGAAGGAGATGAAAGAAAAGCAAAAAGAACACAAGTGTGACAGAATGAGGCTTTCATTCTCCCACTTCCATGAGAACATACCATCGAAGTTTGAGAATCTGCAATTTGAAAAGTAACTTTCCAGCAAGTTCAAAGAATTTTATGCGAGAAAACTATATTTGATTAAGTTATGTACTAACTCCTAAGTGAACAACCTATAATTCTTGACACAAAGGAAGGACAAAGGTTAACACCTTATTTATTGTAAATAAATACTTCCTCCGATCCAATTTATGTGAACCTGTTTGACTGGGCACGAAGTTTTAAAAAAATGAATACTTTTGGAGTTTGTGGTCCTAAACAATTCCAAATGGACCCCTATAAAAGCTTCTCATTAAGGGTAGAGTTGTAACTTTAAGCTAAATTTTTACCAAATTTAGAAAGGGCTTATTCTTTTTGGAACGGACCAAAAAGGAAATATGTTCACATAAACTGGAACAGAGGGAGTACCATTTAAAAAAATTATATTCTATAGGTACCTTTTAAGGTTTATAGCAAAATATTTAATTTTAGTTACTTCCTAGCCGTAAGCCACTAAATACGCTAATCAGTTATACTATTTTCTTTCTCTCTACTTTGATACATCCCATTCTCTTCCCCCATCCCATTAAAATCTCGGATCTCTTCCTCCTTCCACCGGATTTGTGCAAAACCCACTTCAGAAATTGCTCCGGCTCACGCATCCGACGACTGCAACAACTTGAACTTGGTCCAATTGAACAGCCTTGCTCCAATGGGCTATTTGAGAACAAAAATAATCCTGCTGATGTTGATTTTGAATTTGATTTATTGATGCAAGATGAGTACCAGTTCGATATCTTCTCATTGTTGGCCCCGGAACGTGGGCATACTACATAGGCCAACTCTTATGATTTTTTTTTTAATTTTTTTTTTTTTTTGTGAAAAAATAGGGTCAATATAATGCTTTAACAATTAACGTTGACGTTGACATAGCTTTGGCAGCAGAGCCTGGATATACTAGATTGGCTAATTCTTCTTTGTATTCTTTTTTTTTTGTTGGGAATGGTAATATGCGCACAATTATTACAACAACAACAACAACAAACAAACAAACAAAAGAAAACAAAAAAATCTCAGGTTGTTGCTCGATTAGCGAGTCATTTTGTTAACCCGCTCAATATAAAACTGTGCGATCGTCCGCAATTCGAATTCTGCATTACAGTTGACACTTGACGACCTTTGCTACATACGCGAGCCCTTTGCTTGGAGGGGAATTAACTTTCCCAACTTTTGCACTTTAGCCCGTTAGCAGGCTATGCTTATTCCCAGTTACTCGGCGACTTTAAGCTGGCCAACCAGCAAACCTTTGCACCCGCGCAATTGCCTTAACGCTGGGGCAATGTTTGCTGGCTTTATGGCAAATCCATGCAAACACAAGTGATCTCTTATCCCCGTTGTTACGCCAAGAAACCATTTCGACAACATGGGTTGGCGGGCGGACAGGAAAAGGGGAGGGCATGAGGGATTGAGTGAATTTCAATCAAACACAAGATCTATGAAACACTATACACATTGGTAATGTCCAATATTACAAGGAGAAATCAAAGAAGAAAGACAAGTCCCATATTACTTATGTTTGATTATATTTGAGCAGATATTAACAATAAAACAAACAAATTGAATAAACCTCTCAATGTTAAGACGCTAAACACAAATAAATAACCACAGGACATGATCAAATTTGAAGAATAAAGTTACACTTTTAGCTGCAACAACCTCCTCCTTGAGAAGCAGCTCCATCTCTTCCACCTGATGGCCCAGGAATGCCTCCATACCCAACTTTTATTCCGTATGACTGCAAAAGACGATTAAAAATTTGAACTCTTTAGATCAGGGATTTATACACAACAAAAATTCACCATTGACAAAACCAAGCAATAACAAGCTCTCTAATAACCAGATTCTGAAATAAGTTTCAACTCATTCACCTCCCTTGAAATAAAACAACCCCATTAAAAGATAGCATAGTCACTAGTCCTAACTCCTAACTTGTACGAATTGGAATCTGGTTCTCATTTAGTATCAAAATTCCTCCCCTCTCGTCATTAATCGCACTTTTACAGGTCAAAGTTATATGAACTAAAAAGCCTAATTTTTACTCAAAACCTTAAATTGTGTTTGAAAATCCCAAAATTTAAATTTGGTGGAAGCAAACTGGACATAGTTCTATCTTCATGGTTTCACAAAAGATCAAATCCTTTTTGGGATGAAAGGGTCCAAATCCAGATCAGTTCAATTAAATTACATTTTAAAAATGTATTTTCTGCCTGTATATCGAAGATTAGTATATTCATCACTATGTTGTAGATTGCCATCCAAGTTTTATAAAAAAGCAATCTAGGTGCAAAAAAAAAAAAAAAAGCCAAATCAATAATTTTAAAATCTTTATAAACACATGTAATTTTTCTAACAAAATATTAGCAGCAAATTGGATTGCACAACATATAAATGAACTTCGAAACTAGATTACAAGATAGGCAAATTAGCAGTTGACTACAAAAGCTATAACAGCATTTAAGCTGTTGATAGCACAAATAGATACGTCCTTGGAGGTTGGACAAGTCAGACATACACCTGGGAGGGGGTGTTCCCCAAATGTGGATATTGTTGTGTTTGCAATGTTGGTCCATTGAACTAATTAGTTCAATATAAAAACCCGTATTGTTTTCCAAAGGAACGATGGCACCCTAAATCTTTTTTACCATTTCTTAAATAAGCATGGAAAGTACTATCTGGTAATAGGATCAGAAGGAACCACATCAGTCCTTCTACATGGTAACATGGGATGTTCCAATAGTGTTTTTTCTTTGCTCCCAAATTTTCTTACTTTGTTTGCTTTCATACATTAATATATCTTTACAAAAGTTACTTTTCTAACAACTAACAACATTCAGCACAAAGCAATAATCACTAAGCAGATTATACATATGTAGTCAGGTTATGGGTTACCTCATTTGATACATCAAACACTCCATCCTGTATTTTCTTATAGATAGTTGAGGCTGTTCTGATAAAAGCCTGAAAAGGTGCAAAAGAATTTCTTGGAGGGAGTTGCCATCGTGTACTATCAAAGCTCAAGAGAAGTAACAGAATATAGGATTCCTTACCTCTTCAACATTCTGAGCAGTTTTGGCAGAGGCCTCCATAAATATCAAGCCATTTTCCTTGGCGAACTGCTCGCCCTCCTCTGTGCTTACAGCCCTTCTGTGAGCCAGATCACACTTGTTTCCTATCAGCATTATAGTCATGTTTGCATTTGCATGCTGCCTTGCGTCTTCCAGCCAACTAGCCAGGTGATTGAACGTTTCCCTCCTATAAAAGTTTTGGAGAAAAAAAAATCATCACTTCATCACTAACACATTAATGTTAACAAATGTACTTAGAGTTACAGCAGCAGGAAGAGTGAAGGAATCATCAGATGATCACCAACAGAAATATGGAGGAACCAATTATTATACGTATCAGCATTCAGGGATGGAGGGATGGAAGGAGACAATGAAACAAAGATGTGTCAACTACAACTTACTCCCTGATGAAGTTTAATACAGAAGACAAGATAATTGATTCAGTAATGGCCAGTACGAGAGAAACTTATGACGCAACATGATAGAGTGTTATCATTAGCTTTAGAAAAAATTAATTCATCTCTTTGACAGTCAAAGACATATAGGTATCATCAACAGAACACCATATTGTTTTACAATCATATAAGTCAAAAAGAAATTAGTGAAAAGGCTATAATGTATATTGCGGATGCAGCCAAATCTGCTTTACAAATGACACTCCGGGCAACAAAGTTTGTGTAAAGAAATATGGGCAATTAAGATATTTGGTTGATCGGTAAAATATAATTACATTCGCTAGCAAATAAAAAATATACAATAATTATGTACAAATTATGTATATTATACATTTGTATACAAAAAATATACATTCGCTGGCTATTATTTTTAGGGTGGCTACACTGGGTAATTTTCTCAAGAAAGAAACATTTTTGGAATATGGATCCAACTCAAAGAGACACATCAAGAAGTAATCCTTATATATGCACGCAAAGTTATGCTGATTATCCTGGATTCCGTGCATATATGTGATAAAGATGTATGCAGGACAATACCTTGTAATATCGTAAACAAGTAGTGCCCCAGCAGCACCTCTGTAGTATGACCTCGTGATAGATCTGAATGATTCTTGGCCAGCCTGAAATGGAGAGCATTCATTAGAATCATGCAGCCAGCAATTAATGATCACACGTGCAAACAATAACAAAAACAGTAACAATGACTCTGCTGCTTAGGACAAATGTAAGGCATTTATGAGGATAGTCTCAAGCTCCTAACGACCAAAATAAGATGATCAGATGAACTATGGTCTAATTTAGCACTTTTTGGACATCCAGCATATTAACAGTAAAAGAGAAAGAGACAAGACTTGTCACAAACCGTGTCCCAGATCTGTAGTTTTATTGGTTTGTTGTCTATTGTGATCATCCTAGCCCCAAATTCAACCCCAATGGTCAAGTCATGGACCGGTTGAAACCGTTTGTCCGTAAATTGCAACAGAAGACAAGATTTCCCGACTCCTGTGCAACAAAACATTGTAAAGTTATATATGATGTCAAGTAAATGTATACATCAATATCACAAACAAAATATTAGAACAAAATGGTTATAAGAAATGCTAGGGGCAAAGTACACTGGTAAAGGGCAAAATAGAAACTGCAAGATGGCTTTCTGTGTATACAGATACGACTAAGAAAATACTAAATCATGAGGAATCACTCAGCATAATCACCATCACATAATCTTGTTGTGATATAGTGGCAACAGTCCTGAGAAGCCATTTTCACCATAAGCCATATGTAATTCATCTATTAAAGCACGTTTTTATTATTATGAGCGTTGACAGTTTTATCAGTAATCACTTGACCATATGCAAAAAAGCAGACATTTTCGAATTATTTTTCTACTCTGTTTCTCATGGTCAAATTCCTTTATATTATGATTCGACATAGTGCCTAGTCAGCAAATTCATGTCAAAGTTATGCTACAAGTCAAAGGAGAAGAGGTGTTCTGATTCTAGGAGAAAAAAATTATCTTTTTCAGATTGAGGAATATAATACTAACCTAAGCCACTGAATAAAGAGAACTCTGCAGGTGCAATTTCTGCAACAAAGACTCCTGACTTGCGCCCCCCCCCCCCCCCCCCCCCC
>MDKF010897779.1:0-19882 GCA_026770625.1 Nicotiana glauca
AGAATGAAAATTTATATAAAGCAATAAGAACAGATAAACAATTCATAAAATAAAGTTTATCACATAAAGACAATTCAAATAAGCATCATAACAATCACAAATTAATTTTATTATTAACCTAAGTTTGCTGTGGTTTAGAACCTAGAATCCCCAGCAGAGTCGCCAAGCTGTTATACCCCATTTTAACACGGGTCAAACTAGAGTATAATATATTGGTAATTCTAAAGGTTTAATTAATAAAGAGAGTCGCCACCTAATTAGTTTCAAGGTGAATTAGGACACCAATTTTATCTTAAAAGTGCTTGAAGTTTCAAGGTTATGGTCTACCTAACCTTAAGATTATGAGTAAGGGTTCTAATTAATCTTATAGGGAAGGTTATTAAGGCACCCTATATGATCCGCTAATTACAGTTAACCGGCCAAACTTAGGTTAATTAATCTAAATTAACTATTTTATAAGAATATTTAGAAGTATTGGTAGCTAATGATTAAAATAGACTTTCTTTCGTTTGTGAAATCGAATTAAGCTTCTTCTATAAGCATTCACAAAAATTGGACCAAAAATAGTTAAAGTCAATTGCAGCAAACGTGGTGACCTTCTAGTATTTTCGCGTTGCAAAATAGACTGTTCGAAGCAAGTGGATTTTAAAACTTCTTACAAAATATTGAAGTTCACAAAGTTAAAAGAACACCGGGTTATGCTTATGTTTCAATTTGAAATGAATGAATAAAAAAATAATTACTGCAAAGATAAACCTTTACTTGGTATATTTAATATTTTTAGAGAAACCAATAGTCACTAATTTAAAAAATGTATTTGTCAAGCTAGCCATTGGTTTAAAAATCAGTTCCGATTATTAGCTTTAAAACCTTTCACCCAAGAAAGAATTTATAGGTAGTCAATCACGAGCTTCTGCTAACCATTTTCAACATGGAGATAGATTTACTACGCAAACGCAACCAAATTTATAAAGTTAGACAATATAGACGATAAAAGGCAAACAACGAAAAGAAAGGAAGAAAGATGCTATCGGCATCCCAAGCGCTTCGCTTATTTTCTCGCCATCCAATCCACTCTAAGGATGTAGATATGTGTGTCGACTCCATGCTCTGGTATGGTGTTCAGTCTCGAGTGAGACTCCATTTTTCTCCAAGTGCATATGCAAATAAATAAATAAGGAAATTAGAAGGAGAAAACACATTCTTGCTAGAACAAGAAAATAGACAGAGAGTATGTACTAAGATACAGAGAATGTTATCCTAGTTATGCAATTCTACTACGAATATACTATAGCCATCCAGATAAGGTCATTGCTAAACGTTAGACTAATTGATAAGTTCTGAGCAAGAAACTTTCAGTTGCAGGTATGTTTTACAAATGGTGATATGAAATTTCTTCACATCAGCAGTTCTACTCTAACCATTAATAGTAAAGGATGGTATTCTTATGGAGATGATTTCCATACATAAAGAAAATAATGAGAATACAACAGAAGCCACAAGCATTATAGTGAGCTATTTTTCTGTAGCCAGTCAAATATTCTTAGAGTAGAATTTAGACCATGAAAGCTTATACAGCAAACCTAAGGCAGCTACATCACATTTAATCCATCACAATATAATATTTATTTTTTAACAGATTCCTATTGATAGAACCGTCCATGATTTTATAGGCATATGGTATTATGGACAAATACTACTTCACACAATCAAGCATACACTTTAAGTCTTTGATGATAAACTAGTCATGGAATTACTCCCTAAAAAACCATATTTTCTAGATACACAAAAGGATCTCTATAATTACACTTAAAGCGTACGAATACTTGAAACAGATAATCATGAATGATCTCTTGACTAATGGCATTTCCGCATATCCTTTAAAAGGGGGAAAAATCCTTAGAGAGCCGATTTTAACGTTTCAAAAGGAACGTTATGCCATTCGATCATGCTAAAAAGTTATATCTACTTAAACTCGGGATAGAATATAATCAAGATCTAAAGTGTATGTTCGTCCCGTGATGCAATCTCTATTCTTTCTCAATTATCATAGATGTTTTAAGGCACATAAACTTTAGATAGTCCAAACCTATCAACAAACTTTATTTATGAACAGACAAATAAATTTTACTTCTTGAACAACAGCTAAAATATAGATTCTTCTTTAAATAGGTAAGACAAAGATCTTAATACATGCTTTCCAAAATTAACAACAACTATATTTGACACATAATTTCTTTTAAAAAAAGCAATGAAGACAGAATGTTAACCATCAACCAAGAAGAATATTAAGTACCTATTTTTATGGAGTCTAATCACGTATAAAAGTGCAAAACAAAGACAGAACTAAAGCTCGGAAGAAAGCATGAATTGATCCAAAATTTCAGAATCACAAATATCAAGCTAAAAGAAAGATCACCGACCTTTTTGGGCGCAGGAACTGGGGTCGCGTCAAGGTCTGCTATCCCGGCCTCTACTCCGCAACCTCGAATGACTGTCAAACTCCAAGACGAGCACGACGATGCCTCTGCTATGGTGAAACAAAACCAATAGAGGCTTAACAAAAACAAGCTCTTAGAGTGCGGTTCTAATGAATAAAAATGAGAGAAGCATGGCGAGGAAAAGAATATAAGGCGGCGGGTCCCAAAGGGTGAAGGCGGCGGTTGAAAACCATCAATTTTGGGGGTAAAAGGGGCGACTCTCCCGGTACCGAAAATAGTCACAAAGTCTGGTATTTATAGGTGTAAAATTAGGGTTCTTGCTTCCTTTGAGCGGGAATTTGAAATTCGGATTTCAAAGAAGTCAAATGGATCCGTTTGAACTTTAACGTTGAAGCCTTTTGGATGGATTGTATCTTCGCATGATTCTTCAGTGATATACTTCAGGTTATACAAAAATGGTGAGATACGCTCTGGCGCGTAGGGATTTGAAGGCCAAGACTTGGCTAAAAATGGAGGAAAAGGCCAAGAGAGAACTCTGCCATGGCAGAGATTGAAAGCGACAATGGAGAGGGGAGCGTCTGTTTTGGTGAGAGAGGAATTAGGGTTTCTAGAATAATCTTTATGGATTGGATTTTTTAATAATCTGATTGGGCTTATTGGGTCCACTAGCCGAATTGGGCTTGTTTTTGATAAGCTAATTTGTAGAGGAAAGATTTGGGCATAATTGCTGATCTCTTTCTTCCATAAATTTCCTTGGGCTTCCAATTTCAATAAAATATTCTAATAGCCATACTAGATAATAATATTATGTAGGTAAATAAATCATTTGACATACCCATTTATTAATAATTTTTCTAAAATAGACTAATTATAAATTAATTATATAGACTTCGTTTTATTAGATGATAATCACGACCAAAAAGAAAGGAGCATGCTACTAATGTGCAAATCATTCGATTAAGTATTTTACAAATACGGGTATAATTACATACAATATAATAAAATAAAATAAAAGCAGATGTGATGAAAGTATTGTTGATTGAATCAAAAGAGCTTTCTTGATAGGGTATTATAATAATATAAATACTTAAAAGTAATAATAAATAATAGTAATATCTAATGCTAATAATAATAATACTCTAATATTAATACTAATGTTAATAATAGTAATAGTAACCGATGTGACAAAAATAGTAGTAAAAATAAAGTATTTAAAGTATTAGTAACTTAAAAGCTCAATAGAATTGATTGGAAGAAAGTAGGGACAAAATTGGATGTCAACATCCTCTACTCCAAAGAAATTAAAAACCGACCTTTCCGGTTCCCTTGAGTCGGAACTCAATTTCTGGGATTATCCTAATAGGGACTTCTTTCTTGCCCTAAAAGACAAGCCTATTGCTCATGGGAGGTAGGGGACCTTGATGACATGGAAGCCCGAAATTGTAAGGTAAAAGACCTTTTCATTTTTCAGGGGTGGTCCAAGTTCTTTTCTGTTCCTCCACCTAAAATCTATGAACCATCAGTGAGAATGTTGTATACAAATCTTCATTATAGTAGGTTTAATAAGTTGGAGACCTTAGTACTAGGAAAGCGTATTGTTCTTAACTATTCTGTGTTTGATTTGATTTTTTAGTGCAAGTGTTCTGGTTTTCCTATGCTCTTTAAAAATCCCTGGCCCGATAATTTTGAAATTTCCTTTGATCAAGCCATAAAATATATTGCTGAGTGTCCATCTGAGTCCCTTCCAAACCAGCTTGGCCCTAGTGAAGTTAGTTTTGAAACTCGCATTCTTGCCCACATTGTGGCAACTACTTTGCTTCCTCGTACTTGCTCCTTTTCCACCTTCTCTCTACGAGACACCTTTTTGGTCTATTGCCTTGTGACCAAACTCAAAATCATGCTGTCCTCCTGGGTCATCAATTTCATGATTGAACGTGCAAAAGATCCCACTAGTCTACCTTACGGAATGGCCATCACCCACATTTTGGAGGCTCACAATATTTCCATCTCTGCGTACTCCTTCACCTCTATTTCAAAATCATACAACTCTAGAACCTTTGCAAGTATGGGGTATGCGTTTGTGAATGACTCATTGGTAAAGAAACAAGAATGTGATGTCAGGACTGCTCATACAGACTCCAAGCCCAAACCTTCTGCTTCTCATCTTAGCCTCAGTGACTCTGACCTTGCTGAGAAAATTAGCTCCATTGGGAGTCAGCTCTCTGCAATCAAGGATCTTCTCATTGCCACCAAGTCCACTGTTAGCACCATTCATGATATCTCTAAGGAAACAGGGTCTGATGTCTCTAAGATACATGTTGCAATTCTCAGGGTAAGGGAAAATGCTGTCAAGGCTTTCAAAGAGGTTCATGACAGGCTTGATGGAACGAGTGTCGCAGCCAACACCAACTTTGATCGCTTAAATGAGGCCGTCTGCAACACTCTTACCTATTTTCTGTGTCGTTAGTGTGGAAGTTTAAGATAATTTTTTTGTTGTGTTGTTTTTGGACTGCGATGTCAGTCGGTGGATATTTTTTTGTTATGTTCTAACTCTACCTAAACATTCTGCTACGGATTGTGTTTATGCGTGTTGTTTTGTTATTCCCTCTTTGCTGATGTCAAAAAGGGGGAGAAAGGATATATGTATTCTGTGCAGGTGTAGGTTCTGCTCCTATTGAGGGGGAGCAAGTTTTCCTGCAGAAGTCAACTACATGCGCCTCTAACTAACTACTCGTATTGAGGGGGAAAAAACTATATGGAAGTCAACTGATGTTTATACATATATTATTTTGTCATCATAAAAAAGAGATATATTGTTAGAACAAATTTTAATGATGAAAATAATATATTGTCTCTTTGTATATGAACTCTTGGGTAGCTGTTAATATTGGCGAAATCAATCAGAAGTCATCAAGGAAAGAAGGCGTGATTAACGAAAGAAGCAATCAATCATGCAGATACTGATGGGATCAATCAATGCTTAACTAAAGGAATTAAATAAATCAAGATCTTGTTGAATATTCAATCAAGTGTCTAATTATGGAGGCTCTCACTGAATATTCAATCAAGTGTCTAATTATGGAGGATCAAGATTTCATGCCGTTGCAGAACATCCTTATTCTTGGAAATAATCAATCTCTTTCCAAGGATCAAATCTCTTGGGTTGGAAAATCTTTCCAGAATTAAAGCCTCTCTCAAAGTATTTAAACCTGTAATCACCCTTAGAAAAATATACTTTGATCGAACCAAGTACCATCACTTTGTTCTACTGCAAACAAACATTGTAGCTCTCTAAGACCTGCTGTGTAACAAGTTGGAGAAACAAAGAGAGAAAAACACTGGTAAGGCATTGTATCAAAAAAGACGAGTGATATAGTAAATGAGCTATCACATAATTCTCTTTATACTCGAAGAAACTCATTCAGTAAAGAGAACTCCCTTGAAACCCAAGGGGACTGTACTAGGATTCACATTGAATCCGAACCAGTATAAATATTCTGGTATCTTTAATTCCTGCATTTCATTTCAGCATCTTATATTCTATTGTTACTACTACTTATCCATTACATCTAGTCAACTAATTGAAAAACTAGTACAATAACAATGATTACGCTTAAAAACAAATAATTCACCTCCTCTTGTACTTTTAGTTTGGAGATAGGGTGGTCTCGTGGAATGGGGTCACTCAAGGTGAGTGAGGATTAATGCTGGTAATGTAAGGAATGGAGCTATTATTATCTCTAAGGAAAGTTAGGGATGAATTAGAAGAAGGTAGATTGGTTAGCCATGGTTGAACTGGCATAGTGATGGCAGTGTGTGCGAGGCTCGACGACCGTCGTAATTGATATTGTTTGGAAGTATTCAAGTATTATGGCCTGTTATGTGTAGGAGGATCCCATAGGGGTTGTGTTGGTTTCGACCACTACTTGAGGATTTGAATGTTCTACGGATGCGACAATTCACTTGTATGTTGCTATGGTTCTCTTGGAATGAGTTCAGTAAAAAGTTCCCATGTGAGGAAGTGTTTACCATGTGAGTGGTTCAGGATGAAATTCTTGTACTATCACATGCTGGCTTGTTAGGTTTAGAGAGTGGTATGAAATTTGAAGGTTAGGATCAAGGTTGCGGTTGGGTGTTGACAAGGATGTCACGAGCTCGGATGAACATGAAAAGGATTTGAATGTTAGAGTAAGCTGGCATTGTCTTCAGCGTCACCTGGGATAAGTGTTTTGTGAAAGAGGCTTTACATCCTGGTTATGGATTCTTGTCCGCTTTTCAGCGTTAGTGTGACCATTGGTATGTATGTGTACACTTGTTATCTGTTACGGAAGGTCATGGGAGTGTGTCCCACGGGAAGATTATATAAGTGTGGTATGTAGTCACTTGATTGATTGAATAATGAAACCAAGTATGAAGATTATGGTGATATGGGTAATTTTAGAATTTATGCGTGGAGGGCACTCGGTTTGTTCAATTATGGATTGTGGAGAATTACTTCGATTATGATGGTTGTTCTTGTCTGTTAGGGGAAAAAGGGGTTATTATGGACCCAGAAAAGATTATTGGCCTAGTTCGATATGATCATAATTGGCTTGAGGTCTGTGGATGGATTTAAATATGAATATGAGCTCTATATTAGGCTGAATGCATTCATTTTAGCAGAGCTCCCCTTATAGAGGAGTATTCGGACGTTGGATGTTATTTTGTCGTTAGCTATTTCATGTAATGCTATATTGTGTCGTGTAAGTTGCGAAACTATTTGGTAAATTTCTTATGTGTTGAGGTTTCGCGTAGCGATGGTGCTATGTGAGCAGGATGGCTCTTTAGTTTCAGAACATATATCACACCTCAGTTGTGCTTGAGTTTATTAGCTTATGGCGCTATATGTCCCCTTAGGGATGGTATTATTCACTTAGCGTGTTTGTGACCGATATTCGGTATTTTGTTGTAATGAGCAATTTAGCTCGATGTGTATCTCCTTATGTGAATTTTATGTTTGGATCGGATTGCCCGCCGCAATAGTGAGATGATAATTACAGTCCCTTATATTCTATTCCGTGCATTTTGTTTCCTATTTTCTGAGGAGATTTCATATTAGCTGCGTGAGTGGAGTAGTCCCTTCCAGATCTCGTCTTTCTTATGTATCGCATTCGAGTTGGTAACCTATTGGCACATTGTGGCATCATATGAGACTTATTGTCATTTCTGGGGTGGTTTGTTGCCTGAGCTATTCGTACTGGGTGAGACAAGGTTATTAGATTTAGGATCAGTGCAATTGGATTGTATAAGTATATTAAACAGCAAAGATCATTATTTGGTTCAGAATAAGGTAATGTTCTTGTCAGAAGTGTAGCCTCAATGATTTGTTAACTTGGTAGTTGGTTACGAATTTCTACATGTCTCTTTCGTCGTGGCAGTATTGCGGGGGTTGGAATAAGACTTATAATCATGAGGTGCATTGCGAGCATCCGATTTAGGGAATGTCAGATACTATGATCAGAGAATGGTATTATGGTCATGCAGACGATGTGGTGCATGGTGAGAATTCGGCAAAGGTATGCAGTTCTAGTACATTGCGTAGTGATTAATACGACATTCATATGTTGAAAGCAGGCTTGACATAGAATTTCGGATGTTGAAACTAGGTCCTAAGGATTATTTGCCTAAATTGAAGAGGTTATCTTTAGATTTGATCAAGCTAATGCACCCGACTGGGTTGTGGTAGCACGGGTAGGTGCAGTGGGTGTTAAACAATGATTTCGGACAACTCCAACACATTTCTTAGCACGTTCGAGAATGAACATATGTTTAAGTGGGAGAGAATATAACGACCGACCGGCCATTTGGAGCCTAGCACTTCATTCAGCAGTTTGTGGCCATGATCATCTTCATTTAAGGTATTATAACTTGTACGCATAGTCGCGGTTAAATTCCGGGAAGTTCGGAGTCAATTTGGAAAGAGAATTCTCCTTTACGAAGTTTCAAGGAGAAAGAATTAACTAAGATTGGATTTTTGAGTAAACGACCTCGGAATTGGGATTCGAAGGTTCCATCAGGTTTGTATGATGATTTCGGACTTGGGCGTATTCCCGGATCAAGTTTTAGGTGAACTGGGAGCATTTTGGTGCCTTTTATGGAAGTTAGTATTTTTGGAAGAATTTCATAAATTTGGGTTGAAGTGCATTTCAGTGCTATCGATGTCTGTTTGGTATTCCGACTCTGGGAATAGCTCCGTATGGTGATTCTAGTATTAGGAGCGAGATCGGAAGTGAATTCGGAGGTCTGTAGGTCATTTTAGAGTCATTTGGCTAAAGATAGAAACTTGAAGGTTTTTTAGAAGTTTGACCGGAAGTGAACTTTTTGATATCGGGGTCAGATTCCAATTCTGTAAGTTGGAGTAGGTCCGTAATGTTGAATATGACTTGTGTGCAATATTTGAGTTCAATCGGATGTGATTTCATAGCTTTCTGCATCGAATGTAGAAGTTTGAGGTTCTAAAGTTCATTAACCTTGGACTGGTTGGCATGATTGGTTGGGGTCCGGGGGGCCTCGGATGGATTCTGGATGGTTAACGGATCAATATTTGAATTTGAACAAGGATTGAAGTAGCTGGTATCTGGTGTAACCGCACCTGTGATATTTTGGCAGCAGGTGCGACATAGGTGCCACAGAAGCGAAAGTGGCTGGGCTAGGATGGGACCGCAGATGCGGTCAACTTGCCACAAAAGCGAGACCGCACTTGGGGAAGGAAGGACGTAGATGCGGAAGTTGGGGCCTAGAGGAGGACCACAGAAGCAGTTAGTGGGTCACACCCGCGCAACCGCAGAAACAGTCAAGTGACCACAGGTGCGAAAATGCTGGAGGCAGTGAGGTTCTTTTAAATCTGGGGTTGGGTTCATTTCAACCCCATTTCTTCCATTAGATCCAAATTTGAAGCAACTTTGAGGTTCCATTTTCACCACCAAGCATGAGGTAAGTGGTTTATGTTAGTTTTGAGGTAAATACATGATTGTATATGGATTTGAGCATGAAAATTTGTGGAAAACTTGGGGTTTGAGGGAAAACCTAGAAAATTATTATCCTTGGATTTTGACCACGATTTTGGACATGAAATTAAGAGTAAATTAAATATTTGAGTTCGTGAGGTTATGGGTAACCTTTATCTTTGAAAACTTTTAGAATCCGGGCACGTGGGCTCGAGGGCGTTTTTATCAACTTTTCGATCGGGGTTAGAAATTGTTATAAATTGGATTATTATGAGTACTTGAACATATATTAATGGGATTTCCTAATTATTGGCTAGTTTTGGAGCGTTGTGCATCAATTTGAGTCTTCGGAAGAGCGTGAAATGCTGGTTATGGAACTTCGGAGCGGGGTGAGTGTCCTTTCTAACCTTGTAAGAGGGAATTGTCCCCATAGGTGAGTTAATTGGTTATGTTCTCCTATTTGTGGGGGCTACGTATGCATGAGGTGACGAAAGTCCATGCATAGGTACTATTATTCTTAAGTCCGGGTAGTTTAGGGTCCAAAATCATGCTTTACTTGTAACATTTGTAACCTTGTTGACAAATTTAAAAATGCTTAAAACATATCAAACGTGTAAATGAATTTCTAAAAGGTTAGATATCATTCCTTGAATTCTAAAAGAGAAACTTCCTTTTCTTGAATAATTGATCCTTGATGAATTATTGATTAGACTGTTGAATGTGTTTATCTATTATGGAACAGGCTGAACATCTCGGTAGATTAAATAGATGTATCTATGGTTCGCACCATTCGACCCTCTGGCAGTGCATAATTTATATATTGTTGGATCAGGCCATACGACCTCGACATGATTTGCAAATGCTTGTATTGCTTGCGTGAAAATTTATTGGAGTGATATTTTTTCTCCCTGGCTTGAGAATAAATGTATAATTGATGAAAACGAAATTTGGAATTTTTCCTATGAATAAAAGAATTGTTTACTTGTTTCATTCTGTTGAGTTACAACCATGTTTTATAAAAATCCTTGATTTTATTATATCAATTGTATATCATTATTGGACCACTAGTAAGTGTCGAAGTCAATCTCTCATCTCTACTTCTTCGAGATTAGGCGAGATACTTACTAAGTGCACATTATTTTCGTACTCATGCTACACTTGTTGTGCATTTTTATTGCACAGGCATATGTATTTCTAGGTGAGCTGCATTTCTCGAGGCGACCCACAATTAGTATAGTCTCTTTCAGCGTATTGTATTTACCTTCTGTCCAATTTGTATTACGGACAGTTATTTCACTTTATTCGATTCCTTAGTAATTGCTCATGCACTTGTGACACCGGGTTCTGGGATGTCTATGAGATTATTCACTATTTTGAATTATTAAAGATATCAGTATTTATTCAGTGGAATTTATTCTTTATTGTTTAAATGTATAAAAGAAGTGAATTCAGAAATATCTAAAACGAGAAGTTACTAGTTATTTAGTGTTGGCTTGCCTGACAATGGTGTCCGACACCATCACGACTCATAGTGGATTTTGGGTCGTGACAGCAAACATATATATCCATTAATTAGATACATATATAACATATACTAGAAATGCATCAGAATCTACCCCCTCCACACGATTGTTTTATCCCACTGGATAAAACACTTGATAAGAGATATACATATATAAGTACTAATTTAAGTAAAATAGAAAATTAATACTAATGTATATAAAAAATAATCTTTTTAGCTTTCAAATTTACAATCACAGAAGAAAGCTTGAAAGAAACTATGACTACACATGTTCTATGTGTAATAGATTGACTAATTTAAGACCTTATCAGTCATTTGGTCCTGGTTTAAATATAAACCAAAATTACCTGAGCCAGAATTTGACTTGAAACATTAAATGGTTAACCAACCATTTACTTAGACATAACAATCACCATGGAGTTTCTCCTGTGTAGGTGACTCTATTTTTGTAGAGGCCTTCATGAGATACTCTGGTTGTACAATAACCTAGACGTTGACTAGATTAATTGGTTAAGCATTTAATTACCAAATTTATGTTGGAAAATGCTCCATTGCTTCACCCTCTATGGCTATGGGTATGTCACTATAGTTCCGAGTTTAACGCCGTCAGCTCGACTTATTTCCTGTGGAATTCATGAGTCTATCAAAGTGACCGATGAATGTTGCTCAAAATGTCCTTCAAAGTACAATTTTAGTCTTTGACAATTTATGCATCATCTAATTTTAAATTTCAGTCTTTTCTTGAGATTCCAAACCGTTTTTCCAAGAATACTTTTTAACTCACAGTCGGAAACTTCAATTTGCCCTTGAGTTTGAGCATGATATGATGGTCTTGTTTTATGAGTCACATCATATTTTGTCAGCAAAACAAAAAAATTGTCTATTCATAAAATGACTCCCTTGGTCACTAATGATGACTTGTGGTGTGCCAAATTTGGTAAAAATAATTTTTTTTGAGAAAATTGCACACAATTTGAGCATCATTTTTCCTTGTGGGAATGACTTCAACCCATCTTGATATATAATCTACAGCCGCAAGGATATATTCAAAAGAATGAGAAGACGGAAAAGGACCCATGAAATCTATTCCCCAAACATGAAATATTTCACCTAACTGTATTGATTGCAATGACATCTCATCTTTCTTAGTGATGTTACCCGTTCTCTGACCTGTCACATTGTGCAACATATGCTCGGACATCTTTAAAGAGAGTTGGTCTAAAAAATCCAGCTTCCAAAACTTTAAAGGCTGTTTGATTTGCTTCATAATGACCCCCAATTGTTACATCGTGACAGTGACATAAAATTTTGTTCATCTCTTCTTCAGGCACACATCTTCTAATGATATTATCTACCGCCAAAATCTTTACGATCTCCTTTTTTACTACTTCCTACATTGCTGGATTCAATCTTCTTTGAGGCTGGACTATTGGCTTGTAGCTATCCTCCATGAGGATTCTGTGCGCACAAATAGCTGGAGTAATCCCTTTGATATCTTCTATAATCCATCCGAAGGCTCCTTTGTGTGATTTCAACATTTCAATTAGTTTTTCTTCTTGTCCTGCAGCAAGAGAAGATGAAATAATCACCGAAAATAATTCTTCCTTAAAATAAACATATTTTAAATTGGATGGGAGAACTTTGAGTTCAATTTTTGGTTGAACTTGTTCTGGTTTCATCTCCTCCTCTTCAGAATATTTTTCTAATATTTCGGCTTCTCTTCTGATGATAGGATCATCGATATGTTGCTAGATTTGGCCAAACATCTTTCCATTGAGTCTGGAATCAATTGATCATCTTTGAATGTATCTGTAAGATAATCAAGCATGTCAATCGAAGAACACGAAGATAATGTCTTATATCCTAAAAATCTTAATATCTTTTGCATATAAAAAATGACTCTTTCTTCATCAACTCTCAAAGTTAGTTGTCCTTGATGGATGTTTATTATTGCTCTACTTGTGGTAAGAAATGGTCTACCCAAGATAATTGGTTCATCGGGACATTCCTTCATTTCAAGTACTATAAAATCTACAGGGAAAACAAACTTATCTACTCTTACGAGCACATTTTCAATTATTCCCTTAGGTTTCTTAGTACTTTGATCTACAAACTGAAAAGAAACACATATGTCTTTCATTTTACCAAGATTTAGATTTCTAAATATAGAAAATGGCCTCAAGTTAATTGAAGCTCCAGAATCACAAAGTGCTTTTTCAAAATATACTCCTCACAAAGTGCATAGAACTGTAAAACTACCGGATCGCCAAATTTTTATGGTAGCTTATTTTGAAGTATAGCACTACAGTTTTCATTAAGCATCACCACAGAAACTTCTTTCAATTTTCTTTAACTTGACAAAATTTCTTTTAGGAATTTGGCATAAGAAGGCGTTTGCAACAAAGCATCAGTGAAAGGAATATTAATGTGAATTTATTTTAAAATCTCCCAAGACTTTTAAAATTGATTATCAAGCTTTTCTCTTTTCATTTTTTGTGAAAAAAGAATTATCACAGGGAAATGAGTCAATTTTTCAATATTTTCTTCTTCTTTTTCTTGAATTCTTTCTCTTCACATAGTTTAGATGGTATTTCAACATTCTTACCCTTGTTTACCAGTTGTTCTGACTGGTCTGCATATGGTTCATCAAGCTCCTTACCTAACCATAAGGTGATGGTCTTAAGGTGCTCCTTTGGATTTTTCTCTGTATTGCTTGGCAAGGGACCTTGAATATTTTCTGACACAAGAGTTGCCAGTTGGCTTAATTGCATTTCCAGAATTTTTGAGGGCTGCACCCTGGCTTACCATATTTTCATCAGTGACCTTAATGTACTTATACAAAAGGTTATCAAGACTTGAATGAGCTTGTTAAGGCCTTTGATGATATGGCCCTGCTTGTTGCTATGATCTATAGTTTGGTTGCCCACGGTTTTGATTCTGGTATTTCGACGGACCCTATACTTGTTTCTTCTGGAAGATTTGAGAGTTATCTACACTATTTGGATTACTCCATTGAAATCCTGGATGTTTTTGGTCCATTGGACTCCCAAAAGGGTACAATTTATAATCGACAGAATGGACTTGTTCGTAATTACGACTGTTTGCTTGACATTCATGGTTCATATGGTTTCCTCCAAGCATGTCACAAGTCTCAGATTGGCTAGGTTGTTGTGTATTTACCTGAAAAGATTCAAACTTTTGTGCCAAAGAAATAATTTACTGTATTAGTATACTCAAAGCATCAACACGATTTACCGTAGCAGCCTTCTTGATGATTATACGCTCAGATGGCCATTTGATGGCATTATCAGAAATCTCGTTCAATAATTACAATGCTCCCTTCATGGGTTTTCCCATTACAGAACCTCCTACAACTGCATCAATCAAATTTCTAGCAGAGGATTTTAACCCGTGATAAAAATATACAGTTGCATGTGTTCAGGAATGTCATGGTGTGGATATTTTCTTAACATTGCTTTTAATCTTTCCCAAGCTTGATAAACTGACTCAGTGTTAGTCTGCAAGAAATTAGAGATGTATTGTCTTAACTTTGTGGTTTTAGCAGGGAAAAAATATTTGTCTAAAAATTTCTGAGTCATTTGGTCCCATGTGATAATAGAACCTTGTGGCAAACTTCGCAACCAAGTCTTGGAATCTCCTTTTAAAGAAAAAGAAAATAGACTTAACTTGATAGCTTCAGGAGGTAATCCATTATACTTAATTATTTCAACAAGTTCCAGAAAGTCAATTAAATGACTTTGTGGATCTTCACTTGTGTCTCTAGTGAAGATGCAAGGATTTTGAATCGTTTGAATCAGGCCAGTCCTGATTTCAAAGTTGTTGGCTGCCACTGGAGGTTTTCTGACACTTGATTCACAGTCGAAGTAGTCAGGTCTAGCATAATCCCTTAGGATTCTGTTTGTTAGTCTTGGTGCTACTTCATCAAACTGATCCTCCATGTGGATTGGCGGTTGAATGTCTTCTACTCCCTGATTCTCCATTCCTTCATGATCTATGCTCGGAGAAGATGATGTTTATCCTTTCTTGCACAATCGAAGAGATTTTTCAATTTCTAGATCGTAACTAGCCATTTTTTTTGTAGAAGAGCGGGTCATAAACTACCTAAAATTTTTAAGAGAGAAAAAAATTAAAAAATTAACACTAGTTTCTAAAGCAGTACTAGTAGTTAATAAAATAACTAAAGAAATTTTCAAAGATAACAAAAATAGTTAGAAAAAAAAGTACGAAAATATATATTAAGTATAAGTAAACATAGTACTAGTAAATAATAGTAACTAGAAATAAAGTTAGAATAGTATTTGTAGGTAAAAGTACTAGTAATATTATACTAAATATACTAGAAAGTTAATAATAAAAGTAGTAGGAAGAAGTACTTATTAATAGATAGTAAAAATACTGACAGAAATAATAATAATAATAATAATAATAATAATAATAATAGTAGTAATAGTAGTAGTAGTAGTAGTAGTAGTAGTAGTAGTAGTAGTAATAATAATAATAATAATAATAATAATTCTCAAATTAGTAACAAAATATTTAATCTGAAGTAGATATATGCCAATTCCCGGCAACGGTGTCAAAAATTTGATGAGGCCTATGTGTATTGGAATTTCCTGCTCGTACTCTGTCAAATTCTAATATAGTTTAAGATATCGTCCCATAGAGAGTGGATAATCTATGTAACAGACTAGTAATATTTTAATTACTATTTGAGAGAATCAAATTGATTAAAAGTGAGTAAAGTTTAACACTTGTTAATTACTTAAACAAAATAAATAACTTTTGGAAGATTTATAATTTGAAAAAGAGTTGGGAATCCTTGAATTCACTTGATAATATTACTATAATAAAATCTCAATTTCTACATTTATTTCTTTAAAGAATATTTAATTATTTCTAATACAATTGTATTTGCTCACTAAGAAATAACCAATTAATAACACTCCATGAGAATTATATTAATTAATAACATTAAGACTAGTGATGTTTAAACCGAAATATTTTTCTTGCTTGAATTGTGCTAAAAGAAAGTAAAAACTTTGTGAGAATATTTTTACTAAGGATCAATAATTTCGCCTACAACAATTCCTCCATGAGAATTAAAACTGAGGCAAACAAGATTACTAACTTGAAATAATAGTTTACTGAAAAATTACTTTCACTCTACTATTTTATTCATCAATTTTTATATATTGATTTTGCTCCATGAGAATTAATATATGAATAACTTATAGATAAAATATATAAACGTGATAATAGAGTAATTAGAAACAATCATTTCAACACGGTATGAAACGTAAATAAAACATTTCAAGCCAAGAATTTATAAAACTGAGATAGTATTATAAAATATATCAAGCTTCATCAACTATCCCAACGAAAAGAGATTACTCCTTATGGAGTAATAAAAGCTAAAAAAGATATTTAAAAAACTAGAAATATTTTTACTACAAGAAAAGAAGACCAAGACTAATTCTTGTCTTGAAAAGATGGGATATCCTTATACAAAGAGAGCTTGCTATTTATAGGAAAATATGAGTAGCTTTTGTCATGTTCCACTTTTGTGACTGTGAAATCCATGTATGCAAAGTGATTTTTATGTACGTAGATTCTATATATGTGTAACGACCCGGCCAGTCGTTTTTGGAATTTACGCCCTGATCCCCCATTAACTGCTTTCTCTAAGTTCATTTCTGCTATTTTGGTTTGCCGGGACGTTCGATACTAGGATTCGGAGTGTTTTGGGACACTTAGTCCCTAAATGAGAGCTTAAGAGTTGAAAATGGTCCATATTCGGAACAGTGTGAAGATAACCTCGGAATGGGAATCTGATGGTTCTGTTAGCTCCGTTAGGTGATTTCGGGGCTGGGAGCGCATTTGGAATATTATTTGGAGGTCCGTAACTCATTTAGGCTTGAAATGCCGAAGATTGAATTTTTGGAGTTTCCGGTCCGATAGTGAGTTTTTGATCCGAGGGTCGGATTTGAATTTTGGAAGTTTTTGTAGCCCCGTCATGTCATTTGGGATGTGTGTGCAAAGTTTCAGGTCATTCGGGCGAGGTTTGGATAGGTTTTTGATCGAAAGTGTGTTTGGTTAAAATTTGAAGTTCTTAGGCTTGAATCTTGGCTTAATGCATATTTCTGGTGTTGTTTTAGGTGGTTTAAGGATTGGTACAAGTTTGAATGATGTTATGGGATGTGTCCGTAGGTTTGGTTGAGGTCCCGAGGGCCTCAGGTGTGTTTCGGATGCTCAACGGAGCAATTTGAGGTTGAAGATTTCTGCAGAAAATTGCAGGTCAGATTTCCTTCTACGCGTTCACGTAGAAGGAATCGCGTTTGCGTAGCTTTGGCCTTCCTTTTCATCGCGTTCGCATACCCCTCTACGCGTTCGCGTAGAGTAATCCTGGAAGATGTCGAATTTCTTCAATGCGTTCGCGATTGGCTACCCGCGATCGCGTAGCTTCACCTGTTTCTTCACCGCGTTCGTGTCATGGCTGTCGCGTTCGCGTAGGTCACTGAAACCAGGCCTTCGCGTTCGCATCTGTCCCTTCACGATCGTGAAGGGCATTTATGATCCCTTGAAAATTCTTCCTTCGCGAACGCATCCTGGCTTACGCGTTCGCGATGCTTTAGACCCCTGGGCAGTATTTAATATTTCAAAAACGAGGTTTTGCCATTTTACAAAAACTCAAGGTTTGGAGCTCGGATTTGGGAGCAATTTCAAGGGTTTTCTAAAGGTAAACACTGGGTAACGATTCTCTACTGTCCTATGACTAAAACCCATTAATCTAATCGCAAATTCACCCTTTAATCTCGTGTTTTTGAACGGGAAGTGGGTAAACTTCTTAAACTTAATTATTGTGTTTTGAGAGGGCATTTGACCTCCGATTTGGGAGATTTTTATATGGTTAGACTCGTAAGAGTACGAGAGTTCTGAAAATGTGAAAATTTTTCGATTCCGAGACGTTGGCTGGAGGGGCATTTTGGTTATTTTACCTACTTTCACGCCCTAGCTTTAATTTTTATAGTGGAATCAGTTGTTTACAATATTATTTATGATATGTAATTGAATTGAATTGATTTGGGCCATTTGGAGTGGAATACTCGTGGAAAGGGAATCGTTCCCTAGTTGATTTCGCACCGATTCGAGGTAAGTGGCTTGCCTAACCTTATGTGGGGGACTTCGTCCCTTAGGATGTGATAATTTGGTAATTGAATGCCTTGTATGTGAGGTGACGAGTGCGTACTTGAGCTAATTGTTGAAACTCAGATTTTTACTTAAATGCTTGATTTGGATTTTCTTTCATAATTACTTTACTTTACTTGATATTATAGCCTGTGCTAGCGTAGAAGAGCATGTTTAATTGATCCAAGTTGCCTATGTGTTTAAATTGTCTTAACTGTGGTTACGTGGAGCATGTTAGGCCAGTATTATTTGTTGCCTTGTATTGTTGTACTTCAAATTCTGAATATTTCTCTGATGTTGGTTGCGCATTTACATTGGGACTACGTATGCGGGATTCCGGGAGCTCCCCCTTGTTTGTTTACTTTGGGACTTTGGGTTTGATTCCCAGGAGATCCCCCTGCATTTTTACTTTGGGACTTCGGGTTTGATTCCCGGGAGATCCCCCTGCATTTTTACTTTGGGACTACGGGACGGTATCCCGGGAGATACTCCTGCACTTTTATTTTGGGACTACGGGACGGTATCCTGGGAGATCCCCCTGTACACTGATAATTGGATTACGGGATGGTATCCCGGGAGATCCTTGACATTGATATGAGATTTAGACTACGGGACAGTATCCCGGGAGTTCCATTGGACAGTTGACGGAAAAGGGCTACAGGACGGTATCGTGGAAGACCCTTATCGGTATTCTTGTAATTTTGTTGTATTTACTCTGTGTTTCTGTTTTGTCTTACAGTATTATATTTCATTGAACTGTCTTATCACACTGCTGTGTTCATTAGTTTTCATCAGACTTAGATACTGTTAATATCTTGCTATTTTATTGTTTTTGTCTCAGTAGGGCCCTGACCTTTCCTCGTCACTACCCAACCGAGGTTAGACTTGGAACTTACTGAGTACCACTATGGTGTACTCACGCCTCTTCTGCGCATGTTTTTCATGTGTAGATCCAGGTACCTCTACGCAGGCGCATTATCAGTAGCTGCAGAGAGCATTTCGGAGACTTGAGGTATATCTGCCGCATTCGCAGACCGGAGAGTCTCCCTCTCACTCTTCCCTTTAGTTAGCTAGATGCTATTCTGTTCTTCCTTGTTATAGACTTTCTGGATGATTAGAGCAGTGTTATATATTATTCTTAGCCTGTGTTGCCCGTGGGTTTCCAGGTCTTTGGGATGGTTTCAGAATTTAAAGTATTAAAGTGTATGTGCCAGGCGGCAACTGTATACATTACTCATGTTACTTAGCTTTTGAATATAAATTTTGCAAATATTGTTACTTCCGCAATGTGTTAGGCTTACCTGGTCGTGAAGACTAGGTTCCATCATGACGTGTTCACAACTGGTGAACTAGGGTCGTGACAAGCTGGTATCAGAGCTCTAGGTTCATAGGAGTCACGAGACACATGCCGGTTTATTAGAGTCTCGCTGATCGGTACGGAGACGTCCGTATTTATCTACGAGAGGCTATGTAACTGTTTATGAAAATCTTCATCTCTTTTGAATTCCTTTTCGTGCAATGTTTTGACACCAATTCTAAACTTCTATCTTCTATGCTCTCATAGATGGTGAGTACACGTGCTACACGAGAGGACCAGGCACCTACACCCCCTGCTGCCGCCGTCAGAGGCTGGGGCCGGGGTAGAGGTCGATGACGCGCCCGAGGTGCAGCCACAACACCCGCGCGCGCTGCCGCTGAGGTACCACCAGCAGATCCAGTTGGAGCAC
>MU723724.1:21951-37852 GCA_026770625.1 Nicotiana glauca
CGGAACACCCAAAACATTATTAAATCACGAAATGGGACCCCAAAACCTATTAATCAAATCTAATGAACTTCAAGTTCTTAATTTCCTACCAACGGGTCAAAACGTCCTTAAATACTCGGATTGACGTCAAATTTTACGGGTAAGTCTTACATGATATTTTGGACTCGTACCAAGTGTCGGAATCGAAATCCGACCCCGATACCTATAAAAACAATAATTTCTTAGTTTCCTTTAATTCTTTGAAACTGACTTAACAATTTGTTACAAAAAAATTCCATTACTCGGGCTAGGGACTTCAGAATTCGATTCCGGGCACACGCTCAGGTCCCATATTTTTCCACGGACCCTCAAAAATTGCCGGATCGCAATTCCGGGTCCGTTTTCCGAAAATGTTGACCAAAGTCAAACTTGGCCTTTTTGAAGATATGAAATGAAGCGAATGAGCTTATTCTTGCCCGAAATTCTTCTAACTTCCGAACCACCCACCCCCCGCAAGTCATAATTCAGCTAAGGCAATTGCGAAAGGAATTATTTAAGGGAACGGGGTTCGAGAATGCAAAACGATCAGTCGGGTCATTACAATTATAATATACTTAAGATATTTATCTAGTCTTGTTTTCTAATGTTATTGTTATTTATACTAGGTTCCCGATGTAAATAGCTGTCATGAACAAGCTATATAAACACCATGAATATCATTTCAAATTAAAGATTCCTTTCCTTTTTTCTATTTGAATGTATGTTGCTTATCTCTAGTTTGCAACTTGTTATCTCTATAATATCCATGGTATAATAAGATAAATATATTGCTATTAAATCTTTGCTTTCAGTCATGTTGCTACTTGCTAGTATGTTAGGATAGCAATTTTCACCAATTCCTACATGTTTCATATTATTTTAAACTTCTAAATTCTTTAACATGATTGGAGCAATGATTTAATATGTTGGCGAATGAAATATGATTTGCTTATTTTTCCTCTTCTTTTCTTTATCCACTCCCATTTACATTTTATTTCTGCATTGTTTTACTCTATTGTTCATCCCTTTCATCCTTCTAGAGATCAGTAACATTTGCAAAATTGAGTTTTCTGACATTTCCCAGTGATGTGAACAAACTTTGGGTAATTAATTTCAAATAGCTATTTCTCCCACGATCATATGTTTATACATGTATATTCGTTAGAGTCACTCATTATTAAATATTATCCTGTTATCTTCCAGCTTCTTGGTATAATTTGCTCGAATCCATTGGTGTATGAATGAAACATATGAGAATTTATCTTCTAATTCTGGTTATTAAGATCACAAGGATGGTCATGTACCGAAGGTGAGAACGATCAGAAGCACCAAAGTTGATGTTGCTTCTTGTAATTCGACTCTAGCAGATATCAAGTACCAAAGCGGGAAGCATAGACATTGTGAGAAATGCAAAGTCGGACGCATGGACACCTCTGAACCTCCTTCAAGAGGTAAAAAGAAAACATATGGGAAACTTCCATCAAGGTATTTGAGGGGTTTACACCGCTTCTAATTTCTTACATATCTTATCAGTGTTTATGGTTCCAGTGATATTCTATTTTGCCTTGAAATTTCGAATAATTTCTATTAAAAAAGTAGGAGGTCATTTTTATGTCATGCTTGAACGAGTTACATACAATGGGTATCGTTTTATAACTCCCTTGTTAACTTTTAACTAGAACTTGCTTGAATTAATCTTTAATTAAAATAAAGCAAAACTTGCTTGTATCTGTACTTGTTTAATATGGTAATGTCTTCTAAAAGAAAAAATTTTAGAAAGTCAAATAAGAAAAAGTTACACAGAAATTATCAATATTTGTTTATCTTACTTCATTAAAAAAATTATCACTATTTGTTTACTACTCCCTCCGTTTCATATTAGAGGAGGTACTTTCCTTTTTAGTCTGTTCCAAAACAAATGACACATTTCTAAATTTGGAACTAATTCAAACTTTAAACTCTTCATTTTACCCATTTATCCTTAATGTGAAGCTTTTATAGCTACACAAATGGAATGGCCCCACAAACCTTTTACCCCTTAAGCTTTTAAGACCACAAGTTTTAATAGTCTTCTTCTTTCTTCTTAAACTCCGTGCCAAGTCAAACTACCTCATTTAATATGAAACGGGGACTAGTAGGCATCAAACACTTATGTACTAAACAAACATCAACATTTCATTCTACAGACCGAAAGTAAATTTATAACACACAAAAAAAAAATCAAGTGATGTCATCTATCTTATTAACCAGACAGCTAAAAAATATAATTTTATTTTATTTTTAGCCTGGTCCAGATTTAGTTAGATTTTTACCATTTCATTTCACATTGTTGCAATTGAGTGGCAGTCTTAGCATGTGGTCTTAGGAAGCAGTTTTGTGAAAAATTAGCTTAAAAAGTGCTAGTTGTAATATAATATAGATTGTTGAGATCCTCAGAGATTGACCTTATCTTAATGAAATTTGTTTTGAGGTTCTTTATTTTTCCCGTATTGTGTTGGTTTGAATGTCTGCATGCAAAACATACAAGTGAATGAGGAACATAATTCTTTCATAGTTTACACTCACCAAAATTCCAGAAGTTTCTCTAGGAATGCTTAAGTCTATTTTACAATTATCAGATTTAAAGTAGTTGTGCAATTATCACACTAGTCATAGCTTTCCACTACAATAAACAAATACTTATTTCATGCTTTGATTTGTTTGTTATAAAGGTACTGCATTATGCAAGGCATAAAGCTCAGGAGACTAGTGGCGACGTAGTAATTCAGATATCTGGCATGTGGAGATTTCATCATGATCAAGAGTTGGAGAAACTTTAATGACGCCATTTATATATAGTATTATAGCTATTTGATAATGCCAGTTACGCTAAAATTACACTAGTTATTAGATACTAATATTTGTCCTTTTTGATTATGTTGTTGACACTTTAAAATTATGAAGTAGTAGATTTTGATGTGAATTTAATAAATTGTATTAAGCTTGTTGAGAATTATTATTATTATTATTATTAAGTTTTCACACGCATATTGTGCATTACATGTTATGAAAAGAACCTTTCTTAATGCTTACTAGCAATAAGAAAGTTGGTTAAGAAGTCCTCCTTTGCTGGTAATCAGATGGATTTTTACCAGCCATAATGAAAGTCTTTAAATATATGAATAATAAAGTCCAACTCAGAGATAATTTTAGTGCCCATTACATTTGTCGCTAAAAGGGCTCTTTTCACTGGCAATTGAATAGATCTTTTACGGCAATAACAAATGCCATAGAATGTATGATGTTGGACATCTTAGAGGAGTTTTAGTAGCCAATTTAATCGTCGGTAAATAATTACCGCTAAAACTCAAGTACTTTTAGCGGCAATAAAAGGTGTCTTTACCAGCACTTCGTGAAATGACTGCTAAAACCTTTAGCGACACTGGAAACACCAACCAAAAATTAATTGCTGGTAAATATTTTAGCGACAATAACAATTGCCGCTAAAATGCGTATTAATTGCCGCTAAAAGACTTTTTTGTAGTAGTGATTGGCCGCTATTGGTTCTCATTGCAAACACCATATATTCTAGTCATTTGCATGAGTTTTACGAAATCACATCTTGGGTAATAACAAATGTTTCTGACTCCTAGGTATTTTATCCTTAGGCTCTTTTCTGTCCAAAACTATAGTAACGAATGTTAGGGTCTAACATCTGAACTATCATCATCCAACTTGTGGCTCCATCTCCAAAATTTAAAAGAAATTGTTCTCTGAGGTAAAACACATACGATTACCATACACAAACTTATCTTTCAGAGTACACCATTAACTGATAAATTACTTACTGCACCATCCGGCGATTCTTGGGTCTTTATCCGGACCTAAAATATGCGAAGATTTAGCTATAACCATTGTTACTTACATTTTCTTTGAGCATCCATATGCATAACTGTATACTCACAAGTCATCAGAAATTTTGATGCACTGAAAATTAGAGATCTGGTAACTGAATAACTGATAACTGGCATCCTAAATAACCATAAACTTGCTAACTGAAAGATTGTATAACATGTGTCACACCTCCTTCTTACCTACACCCCCGAAAGGGGATGTACACAAATGGAGCTTTTTCCAATTAAAGGACAATCGAAACGGAATTTATTATTAAGAGATTTAGAGTCGCCACTTGGGAGATTTATGGTGTCCCAAGTCACCGGTTTGGATCCCGAATCAAGGTTACAGTCGCGAACTAGAAATCTGGGTAAGGAATTCTGTTAACCCGGGAGAAGGTGTTAGGCATTCCCAAATTTCGTGGTTCTAACACGGTCGCTCAACTATCATATTTGGATTAATTATCTGATTTTAAACAATTATGAACCTATGTGAAAATTTTAGTTTTAACCGCTTTTATTTATTTTTTAGAGAAATTTACAACGTTATTAAAACACGCCTCGAACCACATCACATAAATGTACCCGTGGTTTTTGACATATCTTAACTTCGTTGGGATTTGGATTTGGATCACATAAACGTGCACCCGAGTTTAGGAAGGTAAATTTATTAAACACGCGCTTAAAGTAACTACGCGTTTGGACTTTGCGAGGGCCATGGAATTTTCTAAATGGCACGCCTCGAGTTCTAAGGATCAATTCAAGATTAATTAGAACGAGAGCCATGCAATTTGAGGTTTTGTTTGGCATGGCGCCTCAAGTATTCTACACATGTATGAGTTCTTTTCCTATGTCGAGAATTTAACCACATTTTTCGAGTCCAACAGTATATTTACCTTTTCCTAGGATAAAGTCATTCTAATACATATGGATTATATCATGAAATACTACTGATGTAAAGAAGCTGGCACGTTTGGAATGCTATCTTTCACTTTAAAATTCTACGCACCTATAATTAACTAAAAGAAAACAAATGGAAACTATCACTGCCACTTCAATTGTTCATACCAAAATTACAAGGCTTTCCCAAATTAATAATCAAAGTTTCAAAAAAAAAAAAAAAATTTTTTTTAAAAAATTTGCCAACATCCACTTCATTTTATTGATAACCTTTGGTTTTCTCTACAACTTGTGAAAGTCTTTAGCAGATATATATTCTCAACTAAGAGAAAATGGTATTCCACCGCCCCAAGTTTTATGTCATCATTGCCTGGGAGAAAGAAAAGAACCCAGACACCATTTCGCATGAAGGCAATACTTCCTGTAATCAATGGACGTCAAACTCTCTTAATTTTCTTACGCACGAAACAAAGGGCCTATATACTTTTTCTAATAACTCATATCAGGAATACAAGCTGTACTTTACAAGGATTAATTCTTCCTTTTATCACTTAAACATTTGGAGATCAAGGCACACAAACATAGCATCAATTTCCATTCTTAATATACAACCGAGTTAACAGATGCCATAATCCCTCTGAAAACCATCCCCCTTTGATATGAATTCTATACTAATCACATGAAAAACTTAAATTAAAACATGCTTCTGTCAGCAATATGAACAAATAGGCTAGTTGTCCAATCTTATGGACACGTACAACTTTCAAATTATGCCAAACATTTAACAAAACCTTTCATGCACATTTGATGCCCCACAATGAACAACCAAGCTAAGATTGTTACATCAATCCATACTCAAAATGAACTAAAGAAATATAAGAGAATTAAACTAAGATAAACAGTTTCGTAAATGCAACAACATGGACCAAACAAATGTGCCAATATGAATTTCTATTCAAGTGAACCAACCTTCACGGTCATCCAATTTCATACATTGGAGAGTGAGATGAATACCTGGGAAAAGAAGAAACAAAGAATAAATGAGATTCAATAAGCGCAAGAGCCGACAGCGAGTAACACAGCCCCCAGATTCCAAGAAATATGCAGCAAAGAACCAATCAAACCAAAGGGTGCGAAACAAACCCCGGAAACCAACTTCGAAGTAATTTTAAACCTCAAATCAAACCCATATTAAGCCTTAAATGAACTAGAGAGTATTTTAGAGTTGGAAAATTTCAAAATCAAATAAAAAAAAATCAATGAAAAAGTAGGAATTTGGCCTGTGTTTGTATTTTTGGAAATTCTAGCACTCAAAACTTCTTCAGCTCTCTCTTTCTCTTTGCTCTTAAACTATGTTTTGTATATCTCTGTTTTTCAGCTTGAGATTGCTTAAAACTTCATTCCCTATTGCTCTCAATCTTTCAGAATTTTCCCCTTCTGCTCTCTTAATTTTCAGAGTGTTACCAATTGTTTCTTGTTTGTCTCTGTGTCAATGTGTCTCAATGTATGTCTTTCTCTCAGTATTTTTCAGTGTTTTCATCCTTTTTTTTTCAGAGTGTTAATCAATGTCTTCCCCTCTCAATTCTCTAGATCTCTTTTTATAAGTTTTTTCAAACCTCTTTTCATCCAGATTTTCAGGCACCTAGTGGATAATTAACTATTCTATATCAGCCCTTAAAACCAGCAAGTGTAGTCTACACTATTAGTTGTGTTTTAACTTTTCAATCTCACTTAGAAATATCCCTCTTTTGTTCATTAGTGCCCTACTTATTAATTAGCAGCCCTTATTAATTATTAATTCCATGTTAATTACCCCTTGAATCACATAATGTTAGACTACCCAAATTAATCCCCAGCTCATTCCTGTTTGAACCGAAAAATGGGTAAAAAAAATGACCCAATTTAGAACCCATAAGTCTGGGCATAACTCGGGTCCAATTGACCCAAATTGGCAGGTCCATATGCCCATTTTAAATCCAATATTTTTTATCCGGAATCAGAGAACAAAAGAAAAATTGAAAGGTTTGAAATTTTAAACTACTTCTAAGATCGACTAATAATATTCTCAAAAATGGGAAAGTACGATCAAACATAATTAATACAACTAAAACCTAGTTCTCATCCACAGTTAAGCTAGGTCAGAGAAAAAGAAAAGAAGAAGAAGGAGAAGAAGAAACTGAAATACCTAAAGAACAAACTTAGAATAGAGGAACTCACCATTTTGTCTCGACCAGGTGATATGAACTCTTCGGTTTAAATCACCCAATAAGGTCGATTGCTTGTTCTTTGTTAAGAACAAGCGAAAGGCCTTATTTGGTAATAAAACCGGCCTCGATCTTCACAAAGAACTGAAAACTCTTTTCTTTGGATTTTGTCTTTTAGGACTCGAGCCCTCTGATATAATATTCGAGCAGATTGGGCCTCGTTCGACGGCCACGGACTATGGATTAGGGCAGAGAGAGTTATGGTAGTCATGGGGTGTTAGTTTGGGGCTAAGCGGAGATGGCACCGCCACTGGAGAAGGGGAGGGTTTGGGGGCAGCAAGCTGGTTGACAGAGATTAGGAGAGGGGTGGGGGTTCTGAGGGGGCTGGGTCAGGTTTGAGTATTATATACTAGGGGGGATGAATCCAAGCCGTTGGATCAACTGAGATCAACGGCTTGGATCAATTCACTTATATGAAATGGGGTCGTTTTGGCCGGTTGGGGACTGGGTCGGTCAGGGAAAATGGGTCGGGCCGGATCGGATGATGATGGGACTTTTGGGACCGTTGGATCAAGTTGATGTTAACGGTTCCAATTAATTGGTATTGAAATGACGTAGTATTCTCCCTATACTACGTCGTTTTGATGGTCTCAGAGATGGGTGGTTTGGACCAGGTAATGGGCGGTTTTTTGGGCCTGGGCTGGACGGGTTTTGGGTATTTAGCAGCTAGGTTTGGGGTTTTTGTTGGGTTTGGCCCAACAACTTCTTTTCTCTTTTGTTTTCTTTTTCTTTTTACTTCCTAATAAAAATACAAACCTAATTTTAATCTTAACCAAATTATCCTAAAAATATTAATTAGCTCTAATTAATATTTATCACAAATAATAAAATATCAAATTTAAGAGAAAATTACATAATTTGACATTAAACACTAAAAATGCGAACTCCGTTATTTTTTGGGATTTTTCATTAATTATACTGATTAACTCCAAGAGGTCTAATTAAAAACCTAAATGCAAAAATGCAACATATATTTTGTATTTCCCATGATTTAAACAAATAAATATGCAAGGACAAATGCAAACAATGATAAAAAATTCCACGAAAATTCATAAAATTGCACACAATAAAACAAACGATTTTTATTTTTATTTTGTGGGAGTAATTCATGTGAGGCAAAAATCACGTGCTCACAGCTCCCCTCTTTGATCGTAAACATGAAGAGTTTTCGTGCAAAGACAAAGTGAGCAGATACAAGCGATTTTTGCCCATTTGAATACTCCGTGTGAAGCATTTTTGAAATATTTGACCGACCTCTGCTTCAAAGGTTTCCTACATATCCTTGGCTAAAAAGGAATCAGGTCAATATAGTTCGGGATGTTTTGGTAGCTTGGACAACCATGAAGCTGTGGTTTCACTGTTATTGTTGCTGCTGCCATTGCTTGCTGACCTACTTATTACACCATGCTAAAAGAAAATAAGAAGCTAGACTAAACTATAGTCTATGAATTACAAAATCCTATCTAGACCTTCAAACTTGCTCTTGTGTTTCTTGTTGCCTTGTTGTCTTGTATTCTCTTATAGCAATTCCTTTGTTGCTACCTTGCACCAACTTCTTGACTTGAATTGTATTCCTCCGCTCTCCAGGCTGGCTCTTGACTTCAACATTTTGAAATGATCCTCTATTACACGAGCGGGTTCCTGACTTCAAACTTGAGAGATACGCCTCCGTTCTCCAGGCGGGCTCCTGACTTCAAAAACTGAAAATACACCTCTGTTCTCCCGGCGGGCTCCTGACTTCAATACTTTAAAAGGTACACCTCTGTTCTCCAGGCGGGATCCTGACTTCAAAATTTTAAAAGTACACCTTTGTTCTCCAGGCGGGCTCCTGACTTCAAAACTTTAAAAGGTACACCTCTGTTCTCCAGGCAGGCTCCTGACTTCAAAAACTCTAAAACTACACCTCTGTTCTCCAGGCACGCTCCTGACTTCAAAACTTAAAAGGTGCGCCTCTGTTCTCCAGGCGGGCTCCTAACTTCAAAACTTGATTTTTCTACCTCTGTTCTCCAGGCGGGCTCCTGACTTCAAAACTTGATCTTACTACCTCTGTTCTCCAGGCGGGCTCCTAACTTCAAAACTTGATTTTATTTCCTCTGTTCTCCAGGCGGGCTCCTGACTTCAAAACTTAAAAGGTACGCCTCTATTCTCCAGGCGGGCTCCTGACTTCAAACTTTAAAAGGTACGCCTCTGTTCTCCAGGCGGGCACCTGACTTCAAAATTTTAAAGGTACGCCTCTGTTCTCCAGGCGGGCTCCTGACTTCAAAAACTTGAAAGGTACGCCTCTGTTCTCCAGGAGGGCTCTTGACTTCAAAAACTTGAAAGGTACGCCTCTGTTCTCCAGGCGGGCTCCTAACTTCAAAATTTTAAAAGGTACGCCTCTGTTCTCCCGGCGGGCTCCTGACTTCAAAACTTAAAAGGTACGCCTCTGTTCTCCAGGCAGGCTCCTGACTTCAAAACTTCAACCATTCTTCTTACCCTAAAAGCCGTGTTGTTTTCCCCGTTCTTCCGATGGGTACCTGATTTCACAAAATAGACACAACAAAAGGGAATTTTTTCTGCCCCAGTTTGATAAGTAAGTGCATTTGTTTGGTGCTTGCCTTTCCTTACGGTGGGTTTTTCCGAAACAAACGAGATTTCTGCCCCTGTTCAATTAAAGAAAAATCTCGGCAATTTAAAATGTGGTTGTGATACTCTTGTTGGGGATGGTTTTCCCCTTTCTCCTTTCCATACTCTATTTTGTTTGACTGTTTTAAACCTGGTCGAGAATTTCTGACCTTCCGACTACTTCCTTATCTACAAATTTTCCAATTATTGCTTCCCACTTCTAGCTTTCTTATCTAAAACTTTCCAAATGTTGCCTTCCCCTTTTTGTTATCTTAGGAGAAAGATTTATCAGACTAAGATTTTGATACTAGGAGAAAGTTCATCTGACTAGGTCCTCTTTTGTTATCTTAGGAGAAAGATTCATCAGACTAAGATTTTGATCCTAGGAGAAAATTCATCAGACTAGGTCCATATTTGTTATCTTAGGAGAAAGATTCATCAGACTAAGATTTTGTTCCTAGGAGAAAATTCATCAGACTAGGTCAATTTTTGTTATCTTAGGAGAAAGATTCATCAGACTAAGATTTCGATCCTAGGAGAAAATTCATCAGACTAGGTCCTTTTCGTGATCTTAGGAGAAAGATTCATCAGACTAAGATTCATATTGGGAGGAAAATCCATCAGACTAGGACTTTTATTCTAGGAGGAAAAATATGGAGATCAATGGCAAGATTTTATGCATAATAGCAAGACAAATAAAGGCAAAGATTTGAGAAACTTCCCTTTGTCGGTTTTTTTTAAACCACTTTCCTTGCACTGTTTTATTCCTGTTACAAACAAAGAAAGATTTGTTAGTTTTGAAAGTGGTGGTCAGTTGTGACACTCTCACTGGGGATGATTTCCTTCTTTCCATGCTCTGCTTCGCCCGACTGCCTTGAACTTTGAGGGCGATATCTCCTTCACTTCCCATGATAACTGATTTCCATTCGAAGACCTTGCCTGTTTATTGATCAACCACTTTCTTTGTCATCCGTATCACTGAAATATCTTTTCTCCATTCAGACCCATATCCTATATTTGTTTGCATTGCTTTTGAATCGACGTCTACCCGACCTTTGTGTCTCACGTGAATCTCGAATCACGTCAATTGCCTTCATTCCGTGTATATGTTGTTCTTTCTTGACTTATCCACTGGCCTTAGCCTTGAGGTCTGTTGCTCCTTCACCTGTCATGATAACTTTGATTTCTACTTGGTAGGTCTCACTCGTTACTGGTTTACCACTTTCTCTGTCAACCTCATCACAAAGAATACCTTTGATCCATTCACCCAATCCCTTCCATCTGTCTCATTCTCCATGAACTTATATGGATCAAACCTTTGTATTTTGCAGGGATCCCAAAACATGTTGATTATTACCAGCTCAGTTCCCTAGTTGTTCTTTCCCAACTTATGCCACTTTGATGTACTAGCATAGATCTTGTCTTGTGCAATTGGGAAGCTGATGGCAAATTTTGAAGTCATTTCTCACTTGTTTTGACCAGACAGACTCAGGAAGAAGAAGTGAACAAAAAAGGAGTAGAATAAAGGACAAAGGAGAAAGAGGATTCCTGACAAGAAAAACTACAAGGTAGAAACCTATTGGATGTGGATACTAATTCTAATGACCATGACATGCACTTGCAGTCTATTCTGTTAAGCAATTCCGATGTTCAGCTCTTTTCATACCTTTTTCCGTGAAATGGGACTTCCATGCTCCGTACAACCAATCTAATTTATAATCCTTATTCGGCTTGTAGTGCCCGGAAGGTTTTCACTGTCAAGCCTCTCTCATTTTGATCTTTTCTCTCAATTTACAGTTGCCTCAAGGTGCCCGAAGGTTTTCACCAATGAGACTCTCTCATTTTTTATTCTTCTCAGCTTTCGCCGCCTTATGGTGCCTGTGAGGGTTTTTACCAATAAGACTCTCTCATTTTCATTATTTTTTTAGAGTGTTGCCCCTGGCATGAATCACCTTTACTTGCTTGACTTGGCATATTTTGAAGACTGATCAGAAGGTCTTTCTTTGGACCGTAACGTGGTTTTGGATATGGTTAGAAAGAAAGGGTATTAGAGGCTCAAAACAAATCAACATGGGTTCAAAATTACAACCTTCAGAACCAGATTTCTTTACGACAACCACAACTTCTGCCCCAGTTTCTTGCTTGGGGATCTTTTGATTTTTGTTTCAATATGACCAAGCCGTGAGGCTGCCTACGTATCCTTAAAGGAATCGGGTCAAACGTAGTTCACACTGAATTCCTTGTTGTTAGAGTTTTTCTTTTCACTTATCATTTTTTTATCACTTATAAATTAGGAGGATCTATAGTGTTTCCACACTTTCTCTCCAGTGTGACTCGAACCCAGGACCTAACGGTCGTAGGTGGAGGTGCTTACCAACTGAACAAGCCTCACTTATCTTTTCGCTTATCATTATTTTTCTTTTTTCCTTTTTTTTTTGCTTTTTTTTTCTTTTTTCTTTTTGTTGTTTTGTTGTTCTTTTTTTTTTTCCATTCTTTTTCTTTACTTAGTTTTCACGCTTGTGTTTCTAATCTTTGCTACTGATTCCGAAAGAGGGGTATGAAAGAAAGCAAATAAGGCTGAAAGGGGTAACGAGGGATAAAGTGGTTAGATAGAAGAACAAAATGCCTTCGTCATTCAAATTTTCAAAACATGCCAAGCACAAACAACGCGATTAAATAAACATTTGTGACATCTTCTGATTGTGCTAGACTTGATAGCTATATCCACACATTTGCTTTCTTCATCTGTTAAATGCAAAGCGCCATTGGGTAACACTCTCACTCTCATTATCACGAATGACCTTTGCCATTTTGGGAAAATTTGTCTTTAATTTCAAACTGATGGGGCATAACACATAAGGTTTCTGTATGTTCTGTTAGCCCCAGTTTCACATGGTTCAGGCTTCAAATGATCTCAATCTGTTCTTGTTTCCCTTAAGTTCCCCTATTATCTTCCCAATTGCTTCATGATTAAACCTTTAAGATTAGGCCTAGAATTACGCGTGTATGTCATGTCACTAGAGTCGAGAGGAAAAGAACTATAAAGAGGAAAGACTTAAACCAAAGAAAATGACTAGAAATAACGAAAGACAGAGAATTGCATTAGACAGACAGAGAAAGAGTTTGTACAACAAAACAAGCACAATAAACTGGGGTACAACCTTTAGAAAAAACCTAGACAACACTAAATGAGATACTACGATCAAAGGGACTAGATAAAATAAAAGGATAGAAGGGTTTGAGTTACAAGACAATATCCGGATTACAACCCTGAAATAACCCAGACAACAGAAATGACAACAAAATAAGCTACCAAGATTCCTTCCTAAGTGAGGAAGGGATGACTTTTCAATTGATAAGCTTGACATTTAGCCACAAATTTGCTTGTCAGAATCACCATGGCCTTCTCCAATTTCAGTCGGCAAATTCCCGAGTGGATTCTCATACCCCATGTCACCAGGCATCATCCCTACAAAGAGTGCATCATCATGTGCATGTAAAGGATTCAGCGTGAGATTCTAGGTGTCACTGTCTTGAATCACAATCAAATTTTCCTGGATCATCCTTTCTATTTCCCTTTTCAAATCCCAACAACTTCCAACATTGTGCCCCTGGGCATTGGAATGGTATTCAGACCTTTTAGATGGGTCAAAACTTCTTGCACGTGGGTCCACATGATTTGGAGGAATGGGTGCAATCATGTCATGTTGTTTTAACTTCTCAAATATGCTTGCATAGGACTCTCCTATTGGTGTAAAATTATCTTCCAACTTTTGTTCCCTTCTATACCCCTGGCTTGGATGTGGGTTATAAGGTACTTGAAAATTTTGCGGAGGCTGGTGGAGATTTTGTGATGCTCGTGCTCGCTTTCTTGGGTGAATTGATGGCTGGACAATATACTGGGATGGATCAACGGAGTATGGTGGGTTCTGAGGGGGATAGTAATGCTCAGGGGAGTCATGGAAAACCTGATGAGGTTGCACATACCTTCGAGGTGTTCTCCTGGGACCTCTTCTCGACCCTGATGTCATCATGATTTCTTTATCCCTCTCATTCGTGTCACCAGATTCAATTTGGACAGCTTGAGCTGCAGCTTTGAGAGCTGCTTGACTTATAATTCTGCTTATCTTAAGACCGTTCTCTACCATTTCTCCCATTTTGATTGCTTCCAAGAAGGATTTACCAACTACAGACATCATGCTTTGAAAGTAATCCGGATCTTGAGCCTGAAGGAAGAAAGTGATTAAATCATGGTCATCCATGGGTGGCTTAGCTCGAACTGCTTGCTCTCTCCATTTAATGGCATATTCCCTGAAACTTTCACTTGGTTTCTTCTTTAGGTTTGAAAGGGAATTGCGGTCTGGGGCAATGTCGATATTGTATTAGAATTGTTTGACAAAGGCCTGTGCCATGTCATCCCAGACGTACCAGCAAGATGTGTCTTGATCCAAAAACCATTTAGATGCTACTCCCGTAAGGCTTTCCCCAAAATAAGCTATAAGCAATTCTTCATTTCTTCGCACACCTCTTAGTTGATTGCAATACTTTTTCAAGTGGGCTATAGGGTTTCCATGTCCATCGTACTTTTCAAATTCGGGAATCTTCAAACCAGGCAGCAAGTGGACATCGGGGAACATACATAGATCTTTGAAGGCAACACTCTTTTGACCTACCAATCCTTGTATGTTTTTCAACCGTTATTCTAAGCTTTTCACTCTTTGGGTTATTTCCTCATGTACCATCTTTCGGGTAGGCTTCTCAATGTTTGTCGGAAGATCAAACGAATATGAGTGGTGCTCTTGTTGTGTAGCAAATTGTGACTCATGACGGGGCTCTCCTCGACCATTGGCCCATGCTTGACACATTTCAGTCATTTTCTGTTTCGGTATTCTATTTTCCTTAATCACAGTAGACTCTTGTCGAACCCTCTGACCCTGAGTCTCTTGAGAACTTGTAACAACTTTGATGTCAGTTATCATTTTTCCTTGGATCTTGTGTTGTCCGCTTGCCACAAACCGACTACCTCAACTTTCTTCACAATTCAAAACAAAACATGTTAGAATGGATTCAGTCAGTCCTTATTATTATCAATATTTTTCACTTTTTTTTTTAATTTTGTTTCATTTTTCTTTTCCATGATTGATCGAACCTGATGTGGGTTGCCTACGTATCATGTGGGAACATGAATCAGATCTTGCATAGTTCGTGCAGATAAGTGCAAAAATCTCCTTTTTTTTCAAATTTTTCATAAAAGAAAAATGTGTTTATTATAACGACACATTTTATTATAAAATTAACGGACTTTAAAAGACTCTAATATCAAAATGACAATACAACCTAAAAATAGACTAATAGAATGTGACTGACAAATACTTTTTTTCTTCTTTTAAAAAAAAAAAAAAGAAAATCATCACTGTTTCTAAAAAATTTCATAAAAATATCCGGTCTTGTCAATACGACTTTTCAGTACTTCGAAGAAGATTTAAAGGCTGTGTTTGCTAACCGGCCAAAAATTTTGAGAAATGACCAAAGGCAGTTGTTCTCGCAAAAACGACCTTCTGGCGTCCTTTTGGGGACATTTGGCTATTTTGGTCAAGAATGACATCACCTTGCTTATGGCAAAACTGTGATATTTAGTTACCCCTAATTTTCAAAATAGTTGAACCCGATATGGGTTGCCTACGTATCCCACATCCAGTGAGAATCAAATTTACGTAGCTCTGCCAAATAAAACAAACTATTTTAGAAAACAAAGACATTTTTTTCTTTTTCATTTTAAAATAGAACACACTATTTTAGATAACAAAATTATTTTCCCCTTTTTATTTTATTTTATTTGGCAAACAAAAACAAGCTAAAAACATTTTTTTTCCTTTTTTTTTCATTTTAAAAAATTTGGCAGAGTTTTGACACTATTTGGACATTGGTATTTTCAAACAGGTGATTAACTCTATTACCCTCTACATCGTTATTAACTCCCTTTTTTTTCAATTTTTTCCAATATTCAAAAGCCGATCAGCATGCAAGTCCGAAGCAAATAAATGCACAAATAGTGTGTAAGATGTATCATTTCAGGTACACCTGTCCTAGACAGACCCAACCCCTGTGTTGAGTCTCCAAAGTCAAAAATGCACATGATGCAAACAAACGTTCCTACTAGGGATCCGACATGAGGCTTTGTTATACTAGGTTTAAAACCTGGGTGTATTGTTCTAGACCTGGCTTACCCGAGCGGAAAACTCG
>MU723724.1:39829-75978 GCA_026770625.1 Nicotiana glauca
CAAAAGATCATCTGGCTTTGTAACTTGTTCGAACCTCGTTCTATTTGGGATATGACACTAACAGAAAGAAGTCACGACCAGCGTGCACTTCTCAGGAGAGAGAAGAGAGGGGTTTCGTAGTAGTTTATATATACAGTTCAGATAATATCAAAGCGGTAAAAGCAAATTTTGCACATTAGTTCCAAACATGTAATAAAACCAAATAATATACAAGCCAAATACAACAAATATTCCAAGCTCGAATTCATGAACCCTGAACAAAAATTCTGGGTTCCCATTCCCCAGCAGAGTCGCCAGAGTTGTCACACCTCCTTCTTACCTACACCCCCAGAAGGGAATGTGCATAAAGGGAGTTTTTTCCAATTAAAGGACAATTGAAACGGGATTTATTATTAAGATATTCAGAGTCGCCACTTGGAAGATTTATGGTATCTCAAGTCACCGATTTGGATCCCGAATCAAGAAACCAGAAATCCGGGTAAGGAATTCTGTTAACCAGGGAGAAGGTGTTAGGCATTCCCAAATTCCGTGGTTCTAGCACGGTCGCTCAACCGTCATATTTGGCTTAGTTATCTGATTTTAAACAATTATGAACCTATGTGCAAATTTTAGTTTTAACCGCTTTTACTCATTTTTTTGAGAAATTTACAACATTATTAAAACATGCCTCGAATTACTTCACATATATGCACCCGTGGTTTTTGACATATCTTAATTTCATTGGGATTTGGATTTAGGTCACATAAATGTGCACCCGAGTTTAGGAAGGTAAATTTATTAAACACGCGCCTAAAGTAACTACGCGTTTGGACTTTGCGAGGGCCATGAAATTTGCTAAATAGAACGCCTCGAGTTCTAAGGATCAATTCAAGATTAATTAGAACGAGAGCCATGCCGTTTGAGGTTTTGTTTGGTAACGCGCCTCAAGTATTCTACGCATGTATGAGTTCTTTTCCTATGTCGAGAATTTAACCACATTTTTTGAGTCCAACAGTATATTCATATTTTCCTAGGATAAAGTCATTCTAATACATATGGATTATATCTTGAAGTACTACTGACGTAAAGAAGGTGGCACATTTGGAACGCTATTGGAAACTATCAATTAACTAAAAGGAAACAAATGGAAACTATCACTGCCACTTCAATTGTTCATACAAAAATTATAAAGCTTTCCCAAACTAATAATCAAAGTGTCAAAAAAAAAACTTCTTTTAAGAAATTTGCCAATATCCACTTCATTTTATTGATAACCTTTGGTTTTATTTACAACTTGTGAAAGTCTTTAGCAGATATATGTTCTCAACTAAGAGAAAATGATATTATACCACTCCAAGTTTTATGTCATCATTGCCTGGGAGAAAGAAAAGAACCCAGACACCATTTCGCGTGAAGGAAGTACTTCCAGTAATCAATGGACGTCAAACTCTCTTATTTTTCTTAAGAACGAAACAAAGGGTCTATATACTTGTTATAATTACTCATATCAGGAATACAAGATGTACTTCACAAGGATTAATTCTTCTTTTTATCACTGAAACATTTCGAGATCAAGGCACACAAACAGAGCATCAATTTCCATTCTCAATATACAACCAAGTTAACATATGCCATAATCCCTCTGAAAACCATCCCCCTTTGATATGAATTCTATACTAATCACATGGATAACTCAAATTAAAATATGCTTCTGTCAGCAATATGAACAAATAGGCTAGTTGTCCAATATTATGGACACGTACATCTTTCAAACTACGCCAAACATTTAACAAGACCTTTCATGCATATTTGATGCCCCACAATGAATAACCAAGCTAAGATTGTTACAAAAATCCATACTCAAAATGAACAAAAGAAATATAAGAGAATTAAACTAAGATAAACAGTTTCGAAAGTGCAACAACATGGACCAAACAACTATGCCAATATGAATTTCTATTCAAGTGAACCAATCTTCACGGTCATCCATTTTCATACATTGGAGAGTGAGTTGAATACCTGGGAAACGAAGAAACAAAGAAGAAATGAGATTCAATAAGCGCAGCAGCCGACATCGAGTAACACAGTCCCCAGATTCCAAGAAATATGCAGCAAAGAACCAATCAAACCAAAGGGTGCGAAACAAACCCCGGAAACCAACTTCGAAGCAATTTTAAACCTCAAATCAAACTCATATTAAGCCTCAAATGAACTAGAGAGTATTTTAGAGTTGGAAAATTTCAAAATCAAATAAAAAAAATCAATGAAATAGTAGGAATTTGGCCTGTTTTTGTATTTTTGGGAATTCTAGCACTCAAAACTTCTTCAGCTCTCTCTTTCTCTTTGCTCTTAAACTATCTTTTGTATATCTCTATTTTTCAGCTTGAGATTGCTTAAAACTTCATTTCCTATTGCTCTCAATCTTTCATAATTTTCCCCTTCTGCTCTCTTAATTTTCAGAGTGTTACCAATTGTTTCTTGTTTGTCTATGTGTCAATATATGTTTTTCTCTCAGTATTTTTCCGTGTTTTCATCCTTTTTTTTCAGAGTATTAATCAATGTCTTTCCCTCTCAATTCTCTAGATATCTTTTTATAAGTTTTTTCAAACCTCTTTTCATCCAGATTTTCAGGCACCTAGTGGACAATTAACTATTCTATATCAGCCCTTAAAACCAGCAGGTGTAGTCTCCACTATTAGTTGTCTTTTAACTTTTCAATCCTACTTAAAAATGTCCCTCTTTTGTTCATTAGTGCCCTAATTATTAATTAGCAGCCCTTATTAATTATTAATCCCATGTTAATTACCCCGTGAATCACATAATGTTAGACTACCCAAATTAATCCCCAGCTCATTCCTGTTTGACCCCAAAAATGGGTAAAAAATGACCCAATTTAGAGCCCATGAGTCTGGGCATAACTCGGGTCCAATTGACCCAAATTGGCAGGTCCAAATGCCCATTTCAAATCCAATATTTTTATCCGGAATCAGAGAACAAAAGAAAAATTGAAAGGTTTGCAATTTTAAACTACTTCTTAGATCAACTAACAATATTCACAGAAATGGAAAACTACGATCAAACATAATTAATCCAACTAAAACCTACTTCTCATCCACGGTTAAGCTAGGTCACAGAAAAAGAAAAGAAGAAGAAGGAGAAGAAGAAACTGAAATACCTAAAAAAACAAACTTAGAATAGAGGAACTCACCGTTTTGTCTCGATCTGATGATATGAACTCTTCGGTTTAAATCACCCAATAAGGTCGATTGCTTGTTCTTTGTTAAGAACAAGCAAAAGGCCTTATTTGGTGATAAAAGCGGCCTCGACCCTCACAAAGAACTGAAAACTCTTTTCTTTGGATTTTGTTTTTTAGGACTCGAGCCCTCTGATTTAAGATTCGAGCAGATTGGGCCTCGTTCGACGGCCACAGACTATGGATTAGGGCAGAGGGAGTTGTGGTGGTCATGGGGTGTTAGTTTGGGGTTAAGGGGAGGTGGCGCCGCCACTGGAAAAGGGGAGGTTTGGGGGCGGCAGAATAGGGTTTCTCGTCTCTGAAAGAGACGAGGTTGAGAGAGATGAGGAGAGGGGGGTTCTGAGGGGGCCGGGTCAGGTTTGAGTGTTATATACTNCGACTTGGATCAATTTACTTATGTGAAACGGGGTCGTTTTGGCCGGTTGGGGACTGGGTCTGTCCGGGAAAATGGGTCGGGGCCGGATCGGGTGAGGATGGGACTTTTGGGACCGTTGGATCAAGTTGATGTTAACGGTTCAGATTAATTGGTATTGAAACGACGTAGTATTCTTCCTATACTACGTCATTTTGATGGTCTCAGAGATGGGTGGTTTGGACCGGGTAAGGGGCGGTTTTTTGGTCCTGGGCTGGACGGGTTTTGGGTATTTAGCAGCTAGGTTTGGGGTTTTGGTTCGGTTTGGCCCAACAACTTCTTTTCTCTTTTGTTTTCTTTTTCTTTTTACTTCCTAATAAAAATACAAACCTAATTTTAATCTTAACCAAATTATCCTAAAAATATTAATTAACTCTAAGTAGTAATTATCACACATAATAAAATATCAAATTTAAGAGAAAATTACATAATTTGACATTAAACACTAAAAATGCGAACTCCGTTATTTTTTGGGATTTTTCATTTTTTGTAAAATAATTATACTGATTAACTCCAAGATGTCTAATTAAAAACCTAAATGCAAAAATGCAACATATATTTTGTATTTTCCATGATTTAAACAAATAAACATGCAAGGAAAAATGCAAATAATGATTAAAAATTCCACGAAAATTCACAAAATTGCACACAATAAAACAAACGATTTTTGTTTTGATTTTGTGGGTGTAATCCATGTGAGACAAAAATCACGTGCTTACAACAGGTAACTGAGGTAAACTGATAACCATAAGACACCATAACTACTTTTGTACTTTCTGATAAGGTTATGCTTTAATCTGTACTACTATCCGTTGCATCCCACTTTTCACGTCCTCTCAAGTTTCATATTTACCAACCTGTACTCCATAATTATACCCCAACGGGAAATTATCCTATCTAGGACCTTAAGTTTCTCCCGCGTGTTGCTTGGGCATCCAATACGTTTGGAATTTGATCGGAAGAGAAGGTTAACTATTGCTCAAAGCTACATGGCACGATCTAGAGTAGAAAGAAATGAGACAATCCTGGATGTCTTGGTAGTTAACTATTTATATGAGTGGCCGGCACACACATATAAAGGAAACTCCACTAGACACGGCTTCATAGACTCTCTAGGACTCTTGAACCTAGTGCTCTGATACCAAGCTTTGTCACGGCCCGAACCTGGGCCTGGACGTAACACGACACTCGGTACCTGACTACATGTGACCGAGAGAACCAACTGGCTGGCTGAATCAACATGTGGTATCAGAACATACTGAATGCAGAAAATAAACTAACACATGTAGTTATACTGAAAGTCTAGATGATATAAATCAAAGTGCGGAAATACTGATACAATTTTGAAACATATTTGTAGCCAACATAGCTTAATATGAAAAGCCTGTGACTCTGTCTAACTGTTACTCTAGTTTGTGAAGCCTCTAATGAAGTACTAAAAACACTGACTGTCTGAAAATACTGAAGAATATAATAATGACGATGCCCCGAAAGAACTGGGGATCGCCAAATAGCTGGTACGAGAATCCTAGCACTCGGAATCATCAACCTGTAAATCATTACCTGCATTGCAAGATACAGGACCCGGGCAAAAGGGATGTCAGTACATTTGAATTGTACTGGTATGTAAAGCAACTGAAAGAAAAAATTATAAATGCTGAAACTGAAACTAAACTGATAACTGAAATGATAACTATTGAAACTGAAACTGAAGTGAGAACTGGTAACTGAACTGATAACCGAAAAGATAACTGATAACTGATAAATAAAACAATAACTGATAACTGGTAACTGATAACTGAACTGATAACTGATAACTGAACTGATAACTGAAAAAGATAACTGATAAACGAACTGAATAAAGGAAGTAAGGTTATGAATACTCCCTCTTCTGAATGATGAACAACCTGTTTAACTGAATATTAAACTGCGGCCTCAGGCCCAATATATATATGTGCACAAACTGCAGCCTCGGGCCCAAGTATATGTATACATAACTGTGACCTCAGGTCCAAAATGCATAAAGCATAAACTGTGGCCTCAGGCCCAAAGATGCATAAAGCATTAGCTGCGGCCAGAGGCCCAAATATAGGTGTTCAACATTCAAGGATTTAAAATCAGGAATGGAGAATCATACTGCAATACATAATAGTGAAATACTGAATCACGCTGAGTTATATGATACTGGAATACTGGATCACACTGAGTTACATTATACTGGAACACTGAATCATACTGAGTTACATAATACTGGAATACTGAATTCTACTGAGTTACATAATACTGGAATACTGAATAGGACTAGAATGATACATGTATTCTTGAACTCGTTATGAACACTGAAACTGCAACTGTTTATGACATGCTGAGTAAGCTATACTAAGACTTCGGGGAATCAAACCCAAGTCTATATTGAATGCGAACTGAGCTCACAATGTTCATAATGAAAGTCATGAACGAGTTATGAAGCTAGGGAATAGAAGTTCTACAACTATTCAAGGAACTAGGCTTAACTATATTTATGAGGCAATCGATGACGTTGTAAAAGAAACGTAATGTAGGGAGAATCATTAACATTCCCAGACATAGAGAGTTAGCCTCACATACCTTAACTTCCTGCTCTTGAGCGTAATACAACATTCGCCAACCCTTTCAACTTTAATCTATATCAATACAAGTCAAAGGGATTCCACATTAGCATAAATTCTCATATTTTAGTCACTTAAACATTTTCTCAAACACTTGGTGACATAAAGCTTCATGGTCCTTATTAATGGTGTTTCTACACCCAACAAGCCATTCTCTTGATCCTAGATAAATTCTAAAGTCTCAAACGGTTATAATAAATGTCATTATTCTTCACCCATAAGATAAACAATACCTTTAACCAATAATCCACAATCAACAAGCCAAACCTATAATTGTTCATGCTATTCTATCAAACCCATCAACTCATATCTCATGAACTAGGGTTCAAAATCATTAAACCAATGCTATAATCATTTAGAGGGTAAAGATATTACCTTTTTGACGTTCAATCTCCTTGAATTCGAGTCCTAGGGTTCCTTCTCTCAACAACGATGTCCCAATCGAATATCTAATGATATGGAGGGTTTAACCATGTTAATAAGATGTTGGGAAATTAAATTTAACTTAGAATCACAACTAGAATTTACCTTGGGTGGTGGAAGGACCCTTAAGGAGTTAGGTTTTTGAGAGTTCCCCTTTCTAGAGCAAGTTGTTAGGTTTTGGGGCGGTGGGAGACGAAATATATCTTTAAAACGACCCCCCACTAGCGCGTTCGCGCACCTGGAGGCTTGTTCGCGCTACCGGGTGTGCATACGCGTACTGTTCTGAAAATGCACATAACATTTTGCACAGAGATTTGTTCGGAGTCCATAATATATCGTTGGAAAGTTATTTCAATGTCCTACAAAATTCATGCTTTGCTTTTTCCCCAATTCATTACACAGTTTCACGAAATCTTGATGGAAGGCAGACCTTTTGCAAACTTAGTCGATTTTATCAAATCTTATGCACCTCACTTTCCATCTTAGTTTTGAAACAACTACTTCACCCATAATCATCCCGATGGGACTTCACATGTCCAAAATATAACCTTAATACTCCTTTAACTCATTCACCTAAGCCAAATTTATGCGGTGTTACATTATCTCCCACCTTGGGATCATCCGTCCTCGAATGATTGTCATGACTGTAACTTCTGCTAACTCCGGACCTTAAATGAGTCTGGTGCAAACATGAACTTTCATCAACACTTGAATGCTAAACTGAATGAATACATAATTACTGAACTAAATGACTACTGCATTGACTGAGTATTGGTCTGCTGTGGATACGTGAATACTGAACTAACATGGATATATGAATATTGAACTGGCACAAATTTTTTGAGAATCTTAGTACTAAGATGGCGTGAATGTCTAAGCATTGAACTAACATGTGTAGCTGAGTATTGAGCTGACATTAGTATCTGAGTACTGAACTGACATGAGTATCTGAGTAGTGAAATGACATGAGTATCTGAGTAGTGGACTGCCATGATTATCTGAGTACTGAACTGACATGAGTATCTAAGTACTGAAAACTTGAATGTTATAACATGATACGTGAAATACTGGTTGTGCCACTGCTAATTCTGGTGGCAACTCCAACTCATAAGCTATTTGACCGATCCTTCGCAGATTTTATATGGCCCAATATAGCAGGGACTATGCTTCCCCTTCTTCCCAAATCTCATAACGCTTTTCATAAGCTAAAATTTCAGAAACACCCAATCACCAACTTGAACCAACCAATTGGCGATCTACACCTTCTCCCATACAGAGTTTCTCACAGTGCTATCTTGATACTAGAATGGTAGGTGTTATTATTAGCAAGGTCAATGAGAGGCATGTGATCATCCCAATTACTCTTAACATCAAGGACATATCCTCAACTATTTAAATAAAATGCCCTACCTGGCCATAAGGTTTACGATGTTCTTTTTCATGTCGCTCAACCAATAGATCTCCTTGGTCATGATGCATATTTGGGAACCTGGATGGAAAGAATACCTAGAATTATGGGCTTCTAATATGATCTTCCCTTTTTAAGTCCATCTATGTCTGGGACACATAATCTGTCCAAGTACCTCAAAGTCCTATCATCTCCCCTTATTCAAAATCCATCATCTTATACTTGTGAATCTCCTCTTCAACTGCAACACGTTGGGTTCATCAAATTGTTTCTCCTTCTCTTCGCCTACTAATGGGGAGCAAGTTCTGTTCTAGACAACTCCGTCATCTTTAGAGTCCAAAGTCGTACTCCTATCTTGGCGGGTGAACTTCTTTTTCCAGATTTGTGACGACCCAAAGGGGTCATCACCTGTATTCCTACTCACTCTATACTTCTGAGGCCGTGAAAACCTCACTTGGGGGTTGCCTCGACTTGTGTGTGCAGTCCGGGCGCGTAGCCGGAAAGTTTAAATGTGAAATTGTGAGAAAGATAATAATTTTGATGTTTTAACTGATTAAGCTTGACTCCGGTCAAAGTTCTGGGAAAACAGACCCGGACTCATGATTTGATAGTCTTGGAGGGTCCGTACAAAAATATGAGACTTGGGTGTATGTAGGAATCAAATTTCGAGGTCCCAAGTCCGAGAAATATATTGTTATGTGAAATTATTTTCTGAAAAATATTTAAAGAATTGGAAAGTGTTAATTATTTAGAAGAGTGTGCCGTCGGGCTCGTATTTTGGTTCCGACGCCTGACACAAATCTTATATATGGTTTAAACGATAGCGGTAAAGTTTGGTTAAATTTGGACGTCATTTGACGTGTTTTGAGCTAGAAATCATAAACTTGATGCTTATGAAATTTGAAAGAAATCATGGGTATTGAGACCCGAATTGATGAAATATGATGTTATTCGGGCGATTTGATCGCACGGATGAGTCCGTAGTGTGTTTTTGAGATTACATGTATGTTTGGTTTGGAGCCCTAAGGGCTCGGGTGAGTTTTGAGTAGGTCCCGAGAGGGTCTTAGACTTAAAAGACCAGATGTTGCAGGTTCAGGAATAAGTGCAGGTCTCTGAACCCTCTGGCGCGGTCCGCGTGAAGACGTGTGCGGCCACAGAGGGGCCAGCGCGACCGCGGTCTCCTTTGCGCTGTCCGCGGTTGGTGTTCTGCGGCCGCGGTCGGCCTGGTGCGGTCCGCACTTGGTAAGATCCGCAGGGTTTCAGAAGTCCGTGCGGCCGTGGTCCTCCTTGCGCGGTCCATGCCGGTTCTGTTAGAAAGGTATAAATAAGCGTGATTTTCAGTTATTTTCCACTTTTCAAAAAACCCAAAACCTAAGAGGCGATTTTCCAAACAACTTTCCTTCTTCAAAATGATTGGTAAGTGATTTCTAACTTAATTTCTTTACTCCTTAACATCTTTTAACATAATTTCAACTTCAATCAAGGATTTTCATAAATGGAAATTTGGGGTTTGGGTTAGAACCTAGGTTTTCTAAAATTTTAGGAGTTGGACCCCAATTTGAAGGTCCGATTTCAAAATAAACCATAGATATAAACTCGTGGGGGAATGGGTAATCGGGTTTTGGTTCGAACCTCAGGTTTTGACCACGTGGGCCCGGGGGCATTTTGGGAATTTTTGAACAGACTTCAGGAAATTCATTTTCATGCATTCAAATTGATTCAAGTAGCATTTATTAATTCATTCAAGTAATTAGTGACTAGATTCGAGCGGGTTGGTGGTGGATTCGAGGGGTAAAGCTATTCTAGAGGATTGACTTGAGTTTGGAGCATTCGAGGTAAGTGTTTGATCTAACTTTGGCTTGAGGGAATGGGATTAGGGTATTGATTGCTAAATGCTAAATGTTGAGTATGGTGTATAGGCATAGTGACGAGTATCTATACACCGGTGTCTAGCATGATCGTGGATCCTTGTTTGTACTCATTATGATATTGTTATGACTCTTCCACGTTAATTGATGAATTCTTTGTAATATGAAGAGTATGGGGACTAATTATGAATTGTAAATTATTTGGAGCGTTGTCTCAAACCGTAAAGAGACTATTGAGTAAGAAATGAAAGAAATGGAAAGAGATGTGATTAATCCCTTGCCGGGACGGTTTGAGTATATTGATTATCTCCCTTGCCGTGATGTGAAAGTTATCATTGTTGCTCCCTTGCCGGGATGTGAAAGTTATCATTGTTGCTCCCTTGCCGGGATTTAGCTGTTTACTTGTGTTTTTCCCTTGCCGGGACGTTTCTTATTATTTGTCTATCCCCTCGCCTCGTTTGGTTGTGATTACTGTTTGGGTGAGGAAGAGTGATAATGCACGAAGGGTCATTCCGTGCCACGCTTGATTATATTTGCACGAAGGGTCATTCCGTGCCATGTTTTGATTATTTATGTACGAAGGAACATTCCGTGCTCCGATTTGATTACAATTGCACGAAGGGTTATTCCGTGCCATGATATGAGGGTTATGTGATGGAAAGCACGAAGGTTGATGCCGTGCACTTTATTTGATTGATTTCGGTGAGGATGAGAGTAAAAACACGAAGGTTGATGCCGTGCAACTGTTAAATTTTCTTGCTCTCATTAATTATTGTTATTGCACGGTTTCTTGCTTAAATTGCTGACTTTATATCCGGACTGTACTTCTTCCATAGTATGCTCCCCTCCCCCCTAACTGTTTAATTTCTGTATTCTTTCCTTTTATTGGATATATATATATATATATATATATATATATATATATATATATATATATATATNAAACTACACAGATTGGTTAGGTAGTCCTGTCTAGCCTCGTCACTACTTCGCCGGGGTTAGGCCAGGCACTTTCCAGCACATGGGGTCGGTTGTACTGATGCTACACTTCTGTGCTCTTTTGCATAGATCACGATACCGGAGCAGCTTTTAGACCACATCAGTAGGCTATTGATCGGGAGCTGACTTATTCCAGGGACTTACGAGGTAGCCTTGCTGGCGTTCGCAGGCCGAAGTCCCTTTCCATGCTTTTAGTTTGTTTCCATCGTACCGAGACAGATATCTATGTATTTTCTATTCAGACTTGTTTGTAGCACTCTTTAGTAGTTCGTGAGATAGCGACACCAGTCTTGGGTAGAGAAATATTAAACTTCCACATTTTGGGGTTTTCAGTTATCTATGTTTTAAATGACTCGTTATTATTATTATTGTTGTTGGGTTGTTATCAGAAAATGTTTAAATGCTTGGCTTGCCTAGCTCCGACAGTAGGCGCCATCACGACTCCCGATGGTGGGAAATTCGGGTCGTGACAAGTTGGTATCAGAGATCTAGGTTACATAGGTCTCGCTACTCACGGACAAACTCGATAGAGTCTGAGGGATCGGTACAGAGACGTTTGTATTTATCCCCTAGAGGCTACAGAGTTAGGAAAAGTTTCACTTTTGTTCTTTCTTGTCGTGCGATTCTGTTTCTCAAATACTGATTATTTTTCCACTCTGTTCTTTCACAGATGGCGAGAACACGTGCTTCCTCTTCTACCGTGCAGCAGCCCGAGCCCCCAGAAGCAGCTCCTACGATGGGCAGGGGGCGAGGCCTAGGCCGAGGCAGGGGCAGTGCTCAGCCCCGGGCAGCAGTCCCAGAGGTGGAGCCTCATATTGACTATGAGGAGGAGGTTCCAGCCCCAGCAGCTCCGATGGGCCCAACTTAGGTCCCAGGAGGGGTCATGGTCACCCTAGATCTTCAGGATGCTTTAGTCAGACTGGCAGGAATTATGGAGAGTGTCACCAGAGCGGGTTTGCTTCCAGTAACACCAGCCACTTCTCAGGTTGGAGGAGGAGTTCAGACTCCTGCTACACGTATTTCGGAGCAGGTAGCTCCCCAGGCTCATGTCCTAGTGGTTCGGCCAGCTGTGGCAGCTCAGCCAGGTATTGCAGCCCAGACCGGCGATGGAGCGGCAATGTCTTCGGATGCTTTGTGGAGACATGATAGGTTCTCCAAGCTCTTCACTACCATATTCAGCGGTGCTTCATCAGAGGACCCACATGATTTCTTATTCAGCTGCCATGAGATCCTTCGGACCATGGGTATTGTGGAGACCAATGGGGTCGACTTCGCCACCTTTCGGCTTGCAGGATCCGCCAAGACTTGGTGGAGGGATTTTTGCTTATCCAGACCAGAAGGGTCGCCACCATTGACATGGGATAAGTTCGCAGAATTGTTTTTGGAGAAGTTTCTCCCAGTCACTCAGCGAGAGGCACTTCGCAGGCAGTTCGAGTGCCTCGGGCAAGGCTCTATGACGGTCACACATATAAGACTCGGTTCATTGATTTGGCATGCCATGCTATTGTTATACTCCCCACAGAGCGAGAGAGGGTGTGGAGGTTTATTGATGGATTGATTCAGCCGATCCGTCTCCAGATGGCTATGGGAGCCGGTAGTGATATTTCTTTCCAGGATGTGGCCAATGCTGCCCACAGAGTTGAGATGGGCCTTGCACGAGGAGGTGGTTATGTGTCGGATAAGAGGCCTCATCATTCTGGTAGGTTCAGTGGTACCTCGTTTGGAGGTTGGTATTCTTATGGTAGAGGCCATTCACCGAGGCCCTTTCAGTCAGCACTCTAGGTTATTCATGGTACTCCAGGCAGTGGTGGTTCTCAGCAGCATTTTTCCGATCAGCAACCCATCAGTGCACTGCTACTTTAGAACTTTCGGGGAGGACATTCAGGTCGACAAGGCCAACAGTCTCAACAGCCGAGGGCTTGTTATGGGTGTGGTGACCCCGGTCACATTTTCAGATTTTGCCCTCGAGCCTCGGGTAGCTCTCAGCAGCAGGGTCCTCGCCCCATGATTCAGGCACCAGGTGATCCACAGCTTGCCCAGCCATCTAAAGGCGGGGGTAAGGATCATAGAGGTGGAGGTAGAGACCGTAGAGGTAGAGCTCGGACCGGCAGAGGTAGGGGTCAGCCAGTAGCCGATCGTTCCAGAGACATGGTTCAGGGAGGTGGGGCCCAGCCCCGATGATATGCTTTGCCAGCCAGGCCAGAGGCTGAGTCTTCAGATGTTGTTATTATAGGTACTATTCTGGTCTGTGATAGGGATGCTTCAGTGCTATTTGACCCTGGGTCTACGTGCTATTTTGCACCCTACCTGGCTATGCCTAGTGATGCTTTGGGTGTCCCTATTTATGTATCTACACCGGTGGGTGATTCTATAGTGGTCGATCAAGTTCATCGTTCCTGTGTGGTAGTGTTTGAGGGTCTTGAAACCCGTGTTGATTTATTGCTTTTAGACATGGTGGATTTCGACGTTAAATTAGGGATGGATTGGTTCTCCCCGTATCATGCTATCTTGTATTATCACGCCAAGATCGTGACCTTGGCTTTACCAGATTTGCCCCGATTGGAGTGGAGAGGGACCCCAGGACATGCCCCCCGTAATATTATTTCATATGTAAAGGCTCGATGTATGGTCGAGAAGGGGTGTTTAGCTTATCTGGCGTATGTTCACGATTACAGCACAGAGGTTCCTTCTATTAATTTTGTTCCTATTGTTCGGGAGTTCCCCGAGGTTTTCCCTTCAGACGTGCCGGGTATGCCGCCCGACATGGATATTTATTTATGTATTGATCTGTCTCCGGGCACGCAACCCATTTCTATCCTGCCGTATCGCATGGCCCCTCTAGAGTTGAAGGAGTTAAAGGACCAGTTGCAGGACTTGTTGGAGAAGGGTTTCATTAGACCTAGTGTTTCTCCTTGGGGTGCACCGGTGTTGTTTGTAAAGAAGAAGGATGGTTCCGTGAGAATATGCATTGATTACAGGCAATTGAACAAGGTGACGATCAAGAATAAGTATTTGTTGCCAAGGATTGACGATTTGTTCGACCAACTTCAGGGTGCGAGGGTGTTTTCGAAGATAGACTTGAGATCTGGCTACCACCAGTTGAGGATTAGGGCGTCCGATGTCCCTAAGACAGTATTCCGTACCCGGTATGGGCATTATGATTTATTGGTCATGTCATTTGGGTTGACCAATGCCCCAACAACATTCATGGAGTTGATGAACCGGGTATTCAGGCCATACTTGGACTTGTTCGTGATAGTCTTTATTGATGATATTTTGGTGTACTCCCACAGCCAGGAGGAGCATGAGCAACACCTCAGAGTAGTTCTTCAGACTTTGAAGGATAGCCAGTTATACGCTAATTTCTCGAAGTGCGAGTTCTGGTTGAGTTCGGTTGCATTTCTCGGTCACATTGTATCAGCAGAGGGTATTCAGGTGGACCCGAAGAAGATAGAGGCAGTCAAGAACTGGCCTAGACCAGCTTCAGCGACAAAGATTCAGAGTTTCTTGGGGTTAATAGGTTACTACCGTCGTTTTGTGGAGGGATTTTCATCCATCGCAGCCCCAATGACCAGATTGACCCAGAAGGGTGCTCAGTTCAGATAGTCGGATGAGTGTGAGGCGAGCTTTCAGAAGCTTAAGACGGCTCTGACTACGGTGCCAGTGTTGGTTTTGCCCACAGGTTCAGGGCCTTATACCGTCTATTGTAATGCTTCCCGCATTGGGCTTGGCGCAGTGTTAATTCAGGATGGCAAGGTTATAGCTTATGCTTCGAGGTAGCTGAAAATTCACGATAAGAGTTATCCGGTGCATGATTTAGAGTTGGCGGTCATTGTTCGTGCATTAAAGATTTGGAGGCATTATTTATATGGTGTGACGTGTGAGGTGTACACGGATTACAAGAGTCTTCAGTATCTGTTCAAGAAGAAGGAGCTGAATGTGAGGCAGAGGAGATGGTTGGAGCTGTTGAAAGATTATGATGTTACTATTTTGTATCACCCGGGGAAGGCCAACGTGGTGGCCGACGCATTGAGCAGGAAGTCTGCCAACATGGGTAGTCTTGCTTATATTCCGGTCCGCCAGAGACCGCTTGCTTTGGATATTCAGGCCTTGGCCAATCGATTTGTGAGGTTACACATTTCTGAGCCTAGCAGGGTGTTAGCTTGCACGGTCGCTCATTCATCATTATTGGAGCGTATCCGTGATCGGCAGTTTGATGACTCCCATTTGTGTGTCCTAAGAGACACGGTGTAGCGGGGAGGTGCCATGAAGGTGACCTTAGGCCGTGATGGTGCTTTGAGATTGCAGGGGCGAGTTTATGTGCCCAATGTTGATGGGATTTGAGAGTCGATCTTAGCGGAGGCCCATAGTTCTCGGTATTCTATTCACCTGGGCGCCGCGAAGATGTATCAGGACTTGCGGCAGCATTATTGGTGGCGTAGGATTAAGAAAGATATTGTCACATAAGTGGCACGATGTTTGAACTGTCAGCAGGTTAAGTATGAGCATCAGAGACCTGGTGGTTTGTTTCAGAGGATTGAGCTTCCCGAGTGGTAGTGGGAGAGGATTACCATGGACTTCGTTACCGGACTTCCGTTGACTCGGAAGAAGTTCGATGCGATATGGTTTATTGTTGATAGGCTGACCAAGTTAGCACATTTCATCCCTATGGCAGTCTCCTATTCATCCGAGTGGTTAGCCGAGATTTATATTCGGGAGATTGTTCGCCTTCACGGTGTGCCGATATCTATCATTTCGGATCGGGGTACACAGTTTACCTTGCGATTCTGGAGAGTAGTTCAGTGGGACTTGGGCACACAAGTTGAGTTTAGTACAACATTTCATCCCCAGACGGACGGTCAGTCCGAGAGGACTATCCAGATATTGGAGGATATGCTTCGAGCCTGTGTCATTGATTTTGGAGGCTCGTGGGACCAGTTTTTGCCCTTAGCAGAGTTCGCCTACAACAACAGCTACAAGTCCAGCATTCAGATGGCTCCATATGAGGCGTTGTATGGTAGGCGATGTTGGTCTCCAGTGGGATGGTTTGAGCCGGGAGAGGCTCGGTTGTTGGGTACAGACTTAGTTCAGGAGGCCTTAGATAAGGTCAAGATCATTCAGGAGAGGCTTCGTTCAGCTCAGTCTAGGCAGAAGACTTATGCAGATCGTAAGGTCTGAGATGTAGATTTCATGGTGGGTGAGCGGGTATTGCTCCAAGTGTTGCTATGAAGGGCGTGATGAGGTTCGGGAAGAAGGTCAAGCTTAGCCCTAGATTCATTAGCCCGTTTGAGATTCTTGACCAAGTGGGAGAGGTGGCTTATAGGCTTGCATTGCCACCCAGCTTATCAACTGTGCATCCAGTTTTCCACGTGTCTATGCTTCGGAGGTATCACGGCGATCCCACCCACGTGTTAGACTTCAGTACTGTCCAGTTGGACAAGGACCTATCCTATGAGGAGGAGCCGATAGCCATTCTAGACCGGTAGGTTCGTCAATTGAGGTCGAAGAGTTTTCCTTCAGAGTGTGTCCAGTGGAGAGGTCAGCCTCCTGAGGCATCGACCTGGGAGTCCGAGTCTGATATACGGAGCCATTATCCTCATCTTTTCCCCGACTCCGGTACTTCTTTTTTTGTCCGTTTGAGGACGAACTGTTGTTTTAGAGGTGGAGAATGTGACGACCCAAATGGGTCATCACCTGTATTCCTACTCACTGTTTACTTCTGAGGCCGTGAAAACCTCACTTGGGGGTTGCCTCGACTTGTGTGCGCAGTCCGGGCGCGTAGCCAGAAAGTTTAAATGTGAAATTGTGAGAAAGATAATAAATTTTGATGTTTTAACTGATTAAGCTTGACTCCGGTCAACGTTTTGGGCAAACAGATCCGGACTCATGATTCGACAGTCCCGGAGGGTCCGTAGAAAAATATGAGACTTGGGTGTGTGCCGGAATCAAATTCTGAGGTCCCAAGTTCGAGAAAAAAATTGTTATGTGAAATTGTTTTCTGAAAAAAAAATTAAAGAATTGGAAAGTGTTAATTATTTGAAGACTGTGCCGTCGGGCTCGTATTTTGGTTCCGACGCCTGGCACAAATCTTATATATTGTTTGAACGATAGCGGTAAAGTTTGGTTAAATTTGGACGTCATTTGACGTGTTTTGAGCTAGAAATCATAACTTGATGCTTATGAAATTGGAAAGAAATCATGGGTATTGAGACACGAATTGATGAAATATGATGTTATTGGGGCGATTTGATTGCATGGATGAGTCCGTAGTGTGTTTTTAAGATTACATGTATGTTTGGTTTGGAGCTCCGAGGGCTCAGGTAAGTTTTGAGTAGGTCCCAAGAGGGTCTTAGACTTAAAAGACCAGATGTTGCAGGTTCAGGAATAAGTGCAGGTCTCTGAACCCTCTGGCGCGGTTCGAGTGAAGACGCGTGCGGCCGCAGAGGGGCCAGCGCGACCGCGGTCGCCTTTGCGAGGTCCGCAGTGGGTGTTGTGCGGCTGCGGTTGGCCTAGTGCAGTCCGTAGTAGGTAAGATCCGCAGGCCTTCAGAAGTCCGTACGGTCGCGGTCCTCCTTGCGCGGTCCACGCGGGTTCTGTCAGAAAGGTATAAATAAGCGTGATTTTCAGTTATTTTCCACTTTTCAAAAAACCCAAAACCTAAGAGGCGATTTTCCAAACAACTTTCCTTCTCCAAAACGATTGGTAAGTAATTTCTAACTTAATTTCTTTAGTCCTTAACATATTTTAACATGATTTCAACTTCAATCAAGGATTTTCATAAATGGAAATTTGGGGTTTGGGTTAGAACCTAGGTTTTCTAAAACTTTAGGAGTTGGACCTCAATTTGAGGTCCGATTTCAAAACAAATCATAGATATGATCTCGTGGGGGAATGGGTAATCGGGTTTTTGTTCGAACCTCGGGTTTTGACCACGTGGGCTCTGGGCATTTTGGGAACTTTTTAACAAATTTTGGGAAATTCATTTTCATGCATTCAAATTGATTCAAGTAGCATTTGTTAATTCATTCAAGTAATTTGTGACTAGACTCGAGCGGTTTGGTGGTGGATTCGAGGGGTAAAGCTATTCTAGAGGATTGAGTTGAGTTTGGAGCATTCGAGGTAAGTGTTTGATCTAACTTTGGCTTGAGGGAATAGGATTAGGGTGTTGATTGCTAATTGCTAAATGTTGAGTACGGTGTATAGGCATGGTGACTCTTCCACGTTAATTGTATAGGCATGGTGACACCGGTGTATAGCATGACCGTGGGTCCTTGTTTGTACTTGTATTGATATTGTTATGACTCTTCCATGTTAATTGATGAATTCTATGTAATATGAAGAGTATGGGGACTAATTATGAATTGTAAATTCTTTGGAGCGTTGGCTCGAACGGTAAAGAGACTATTGAGTAAGAAATGAAAGAAATGGAAAGAGATGTGATTAATCCCTTGCCGGGATGGGTGAGTATATTGATTATCTCCCTTTCCGGGATGTGAAAGTTATCATTGTTGCTCCCTTGCCGGGATTTAGCTGTTTATTTGTGTTTTTCCCTTGCCGGGACGTTTCTTATTATTTGTCTATCCCCTCGCCCTGTTTGTTGTGATAACTGTTTGGGTGAGGAAGAGTGATAATGCACGAAGGGTCATTCCGTGCCACGTTTGATTATATTTGCACGAAGGGTCATTCCGTGCCATGATTTGATTATATTTGCACGAAGGGTCATTCTGTGCCATGTTTTGATTATTTATGCACGAAGGAACATTCCATGCTCTGATTTGATTACAATTGCACGAAGGGTTATTCCGTGCCATGATATGAGAGTTATGTGAGGGAAAGCACGAAGGTTGATTCCGTGCACTTTATTTGATTGCTTTAGGTGAGGATGAGAGTAAAAGCACGAAGGTTGATACTGTGCAACTGTTAAATTTTCTTGCTCTCATTAATTAGTATTATTGCACGGTTTCTTGCTTAAATTGCTGACTTTATATCCGGACTGTACTTCTCCCATAGTATGCTGCCCTCCCCCATAGCTGTTTAATTTTTGTATTCTTTTCTTTTATTGAATATATATATATATATATATATTGAACTGCATAGATTGGTTCGGTAGTCCTTTCTAGCCTCGTCACTACTTCACCGCGGTTAGGCCAGGCACTTACCAGCACATGGGGTCAGTTGTGATAATGCTACACTTTTGTGCTATTTTGCATAGATCACGGTACCGGAGAAGCTTTTAGACCACAACAGTAGGCTATTGATCGGGAGCTGACTTAGTCTAGGGACTTACGAGGTAGCCTAGCTGGCGTTTGTAGGCCGAAGTCCCTTTCCATGCTTTCAGTTTGTTTCCATCGTACCAAGACAGACATCTATGTATTTTCTATTCAGACTTGTTTGTAGCACTCTTTAGTAGTTTGTGAGATAGCGACACCAGTCTTGGGTAGAGAAATATTAAACTTCCGCATATTGGGGTTTTCAGTTATCTATGTTTTAAATGACTCGTTATTATTATTATTGTTGGGTTGTTATCAGAAAATGTTAAATGCTTGGATTGCCTAGCTCCGACAGTAGGCGCCATCACGACTCCCGATGGTGAAAAATCCGGCTCGTGACAAGAGTTATCTTATCTACCTCAATCATGAGTTATACTTCCCACACTTTATCTTCTTAAGAATTCCCTGAAAACACTTATAGAATTGTTGTGAGCTAAGTCTTTAACCAGTGCTCTGAAGACTAGAGTCTCATGCAATGGCACTACCTTCGTGATACATAACTGGGCATGATTTTATAGCTTTCTGTGATCACTTTATCATCAATGACTAAGCTCAGTGATCATTCTACTCACTTTGTTTTTCTTACACATGCTAGATATAATCCTTGTGGTAATTATACAATTTTTCCTCATTACCGAACTGGTTTTTCTTTTCATATCCCATGCTACTATTCGAGTTTCAGATCTCCAACTGGACTTACTGAAATTTTTTACATCACCCCCTAGACCAAAGGTCTTATACTTGTGGATTCTTCTCTTTTTGTTGGGATCCAAATAACTTTCCTTATTTTTCTGCAATTATTTGTAATCTAATTCAATGACCATTCATCTTCCGACTTACTTTTGAGCAATCTTCCATACCAAGAAAGACTAACTTATTCACTTAAAAGAAAGCTAATGTATTCACAACTATCATACACAATCTTAATAATTTAACTTTGCCCACACTGTCAATCCTGGAGAAACCACATTTCGATAATTCCTAATGGCTATTCTTCTATAGTTTGCTCTCTTATTGCTAGCTGATTATTTTTCCCACTATCACTGTACTTCGTATTTAACTTAAACTCTTTGGGTTCTAACACACGTTCGGTATTTCAAATTGTCATCCACTCACTAGAGTTAACCCGACAATCGATGACGTGGTAACAGAAATGTAATGTAGGGAGAATCATTAACATTCCCAGACATAGAGAGTTAGCCTCACATACTTTAACTTCCTCCTCTTGAGCGTAATACAACATTTGCCAACCCTTTCAACTTTAATCTATATCAATACAAGTCAAAGGGATTCCATATTAGCATTGTCACACCTCCTTTTTACCTACACCCCCTAAAGGATACAATAAAAGGGAGTTTTTCCAATTAAAGGATAATCGAAACGGGATTCATTTTTATTAAAGATTCAGAGTCACCACTTGGGATATTTATGGTGTCCCAAGTCACCGGTTGGAATCCCGAATCGAGGAAAGGATTGACTCTGTATTAATAGTCCGCGAACCAGAAATCCGAGTAAGGAATTCTATTAACCCGGGAGAAGGTGTTAGGCATTCCCGGGTTCCGTGGTTCTAGCACGGTCGCTCCACTGTTACATTTGGCTTAAGTATTTAATTTAGTACATGTTGAACCTATGTGCAAATTTAAATTGTTTACCGCTTTTAATTAATTTTTAATGAATGTTGAATGTCGTTTAAAACATGTCTTTGGATCGCGTCACATGAAATGGACCCGCAATCCGGAACACATCTTATTCAACGTTTTAGGATTTGGATTTGGTTCACATTAAATGCACACCCGAATTTAGGAAAGTAATATTATTAAACACACAACAACTACGCGTTATTAACTTTGTGGGTTCCATGAAAATTAACTAAATGGCACGCCTCGTGTTCTAAATATTTTAAAGAAATAACTAAAGAGGGCCACGCAACTTATCATTTTATTTGGCGCGGCGCACCTCAATTATTTTAAGGATGTCCTAAATCGAACTATTATTGAGATATTAGTGATCGTCTCTAAAGACCTAATTAACTGGCATTATTAATTAATGCTTATCTAAAATATCCTAAAATTGTTTGGGCCTCGAAACTGGCCCAAATAAAAATAAAAAAAAACTATTTTTAGCTTTGTTCAAACAAGCTTGTTCGTAATCTGGGCTTCATCACAAGCCCAATTCATAATTAATGGCTATCATGCTTGGGATCGTGGATGAACTCTGAATACAATGCTGATTTTCATTTCTTGACTTTTGGATCTGAAAATGTATTAATTTTAAAACTACAATTGGAACTTCACTTTTATAATCAAATGCTGATTTTTGAACCTACTTAAGACGAAGGCCTGCTGATCCTGAAGGATACATACATATTCAATTCATTTTTTTATATTAATGAATTAATACATTGAATCAAAAATTTAAACAAACAATCTCAAGCAATTCGTAAACTTAATTACTGTCGTGCAATACAACGTAAATATTGTTCTAACTCATTGGATTTCCCTCTTTAATAGGTACATGATGAATAAATTAAAATGACCCTATCCTTTTAAAGCTACTGGAGATGCTTCAGTTTCTACATGACTAACACACATACTATTTTTGAATTTGAATCATGATAACATATTCTAATACTATTCACGGGACTAAAGTTAGCACTATTAATCCCATATTCTATTCTAAACTATCTTTCAAATCAGTGTGATAACCAAACTAAATTAATTACACCACAGCTAACATTACACCCATATAGTTCTTAAGAGAAAACAGTCCATACAGTCCAATTGTTTATAGACCAAGATAATGTCAAGATAATTACAACTACACTAGGTGTTTAAACTAAGTGAAATGACAGAATACACAAAAAAGGATTTGCACTTCATCATTTTCTCTCCAGTTTGATCATACATTTGATTCAAGTTTCACATGCCATTTTGAAGCTAAAGAATACCTAGGAAATGAACGAGGTACAGAAGTGAGGAAGCAGTATATAGCAGCAACAATCGACAACCCAGTTCAACTAATTAACCAGGGAAAATCAAACTCTAATACAAATGAAACAGTGAACAGGCAGAAAAGATTGAACCAACATTTGCTGGACCCAATTCAAACTCTTTTTCAATCCAAATAGAATCAGAAAGTATTTCAGTATTTTTGAAAACTTCAAAGGAAGACTAAGAAGAAAGCTTAATGTGACAGCAGCTTCTTTTGAAAGTTTCAACTCTCTAGAGGATTTCAGGGATGTTCAGTTCTTAACCCTCTCAATTTTTGCAGACCTTTTCTCTTATTTTTTCAGACCCCTCTCTCTCTCTCTTTCTCTCTGGTTTGTTCTGTGTATTAGTGTCTCTTATCTGTTCTATATGTCTGAAGGTCTCTCTATTTAAAAACTGAAATTAACCATTTTTATTCCAAAGCTTCCATTTTCAGCCTATTTTTTTATTCCCTCCCCATGTGAATTTCTACCCTTTTATCATTAAACCCATGCTGCTTCTGATTTTCCACTTAGTAAAGCAACCAGTTCCACCATTAACCCCTTTTCCATTATTTAATTCAACTGTTATAGGCAGCCTAATATTTATATCCAGACGTGCCCGACAAACTGTGTTGGTCTACCACTAATCCTAAATCATTCAATTCTGTTAACTATTCCTTATCCCTCTGATTAATCAATAACCCCCCCCCCCCTTGCTATTTAATTCCAGAATAGCCTGGGTCAATGGTGGTCAAGATGTGATTTATAGAGAATGTAAAGCTTAACATAATCACCTTGAACACCCAGTCAATTCAAGCTAAACTTAAACCTATGTGAGATAACTATCAATACCTAAATCCAATCACAACTACACGAGTCAATTAGGGGGAGGGACGTGCAGAGATATAGCTCAAATCATTCAAGCAATCAAACTCATTCAGCTTCTAGGCTAAATCCCAATTCACAATTGTTGCATAAAAGAAAGAAAGCTCATGTCATTTTGTCTAGCTAACACATGCTGGTGACACAGTTTATCAAAGGGGAAAACTAAAGAAACAATACGTCTAAACATTCTTCATTTAAAACGAACAATCAAAACAGATATGAGGAGGAAGGAATGAGGCAGTAGTGAAATCATTCAAAGAAAAGAGAAAGAAATAGACAGACAATGTTGATAACCTATTCATGCGATAGTAAACGAAAAACAACAAGAAAACATGTGTTAGCCGATTCCGATGGGTGCGAAAACAACAAGGAATAACCATTTTAGGGTTTGACAAAAACTCCGACAACTCACCGGAAATTGGCCAGACTCCGATGGGTGTGAAAATGGGTCAAACCCATATGAATCGATAGCTCTCTTTAAGAGCTATCGGCTTATTTAGGTTTGAACCATTAAATATCTCTAAATCGACTGGTACTTCCTTTTTTAGGTTTTCCCGGTTCTTAGATTCGAGATTACTCTAAATTGGTTGTTTTTCCAGGGAAATAGGTTAGAGGATATGATTGAAGAGATGATGGTGATTATCTGGTGCTATTTTGGGGTGGTTTGGGCCACTGGAACCGCCGTGAGGTGATTTTCGGTGGGCGGAAGGTGGTGGGGGAAAGCGGCGAGAGACGGGCATGTCTCTGAGTTGTTAGAGATAAGAGAGGAAGGGTCTGAGGGGGGCTGGGTTAGTCTGGGAGGTTATATACTAGATAGCAGATTGATCCCAAGCCATTGGATCAACTAAGATCAACGGCTTGGATCAAGTTACTAATGCAAAACGGGGTCGTTTTGGCTGGTTTGGGGCTGGGTCGGTCTGGGGGAAATGGGTCAGGTTGTGGGGAATCACACTGGACCACTCGATCAAATGCAACGAACGGTTTAGATCAATCGACCTGAAATGACGTCGTTTCGTGGGTTCTGGAGACGGGCCGAACTGTTCGATCTAATGAGATCGACGGTTCAGATCAAGTGTGACAAAAATGACGTCATATGGATCAGTCGAGAAATTTAATCACTTTGGACCGGATGGGGCGCCGATTTGGGCATGGGCTGGGGTATTTTGGACACATCTGAATTGGACAAGTCTGATTTGAGGCCCAATTTGATTTTCTCTTATTGTTTTCCTTTCCTTTTACCTTCTAATTATTTTTCCAAAAATTAATACTAATACTCCTACATTAAATTATAAACCCTAATCCACTTAAAAAATACCAACGATTATCACAAGTAATTTAAATACTAATTTAAAAAGAAAAATCGTACAATTTTGACATTTAAAATGTAAAGTGCATTATTTTTTATGATTTTCATTCTTTTGTAAAACAATTTATTATTTGACTAACTCAAAAATGTCTATTAAATTGTAAAATACAATTGCAGCGTATTTTTGTATTTTTTATTAATTTAACCAATAATCACACACACACAAATGCAAACAATTACTGAAAATATCACGAAAAATCCACAAAAATTGTAAATAATTAAACAAACATTTTTTTGTTTTGATTTTGTGGGAGTAATTCAGGTGAAACAAACATCACGTGCTCACAGCTACCCCTCTTTGCTCGTGAACACGAAGAGTTTTTGTGCAAAGACAAAGTGAGAGGATTCGAGCGATTTTTGCCCGTTTGAATACTCCGTGTGAAGCATTTTTGAAAGATTTGACCGAGCCTCTGCTTCAAAAGGCCTCCTACATATCCTTGGCTATAAAGGAATCAGGTCAATGTAGTTCGGGAAGTTTTGGTAGCTGGGACTACCGTGAAGTTGTGTTTATTGTTGCTGCTGCTGCTACTGCTACTGCTTACTGACCTCCTTATTACACCATGCTAAAAGAAAATAAGAAGCTAGACTAAACTATTGTCTATGAATTACAAAATCCTATCCGGACCTTCAAACTTGCTCTTGTGTTTCTTGCTGCCTTGTTGTCTTGTATTATCTTGTAGCAATTCCTTTGTTGTTGTTTTGCATCGACTTCTTGAGATGTTCTCCCCTTCTTCAGGCGGGTATCTGATTGTTGATCCTGAATTGCTTCTTCTCTTGAAAATTGAATTGTTTCCTCTTGAAACTTGAATTGTCTTCTTTTGAAACTGCTTTCCCTTAATACTTGTGTTGTCTTCCCTGTTCTGTTTGGTGCATGCCTTTCCTTACGGTTGGTTTCTCTGAAACAAAACGAGATTTCTTCCCCCGTTTCAATCTCGGCAATTTAAAATGTGGTTGTGATATTCTTGTTCGGGATGGTTTTCCCCTTTTTCCTTTCCATGCTCTGTTTTGTTTGACTGTTTTAAACCTGATCCAGAATTTCTGACCTTCCGATTACTTCCTTATCTGCAAGCTTTCCAATCGTTGCTTTCCACTTTTGTTATCTTAGGAGAAAGATTCATCAGACTAAGATTTTGATCCTAGGAGAAAGTTCATCAAACTAGGTCTTCTTGTGTTATCTTAGGAGAAAGATTCATCAGACTAAGATTTCGATCCTAGGAGAAAGTTCATCAGACTATGTCTTCTTGTGTTATCTTAGGAGAAAGATTCATCAGACTAAGATTTCCTATCTTAGGAGAAAAATTCATCAGACTAAGATTTCGATCCTAGGAGAAAATTCATCAGACTAGGTCTTCTTTTGTTATCTTAGGAGAAAGATTCATCAGACTAAGACTTCCTATCTTAAGAGAAAATTCATCAGACTAATATTTCCTATCTTAGGAGAAAAATTTATCAGACTAAGATTTCTATCCTTGGAGAAAACTCATCAGACTAGGTCTTCTTTTGTTTTATCTTGTTGCTTCCCGCTTCTTGTTATGTTACCTGGAATTTCCCAATTGTTGCCTTCCACTTCTTGTTATCTTATTTGATTTTTTCCAAATGTTGCATTCCCACTTCTTGTTATCTTAGGAGAAAGATTCGTCAGACTAAGATTTTCTATCTTAGGAGAAAAATTCATCAGACTAAGATTTTTATCCTAGGAGATAATTCATCAGACTAGGTCCATTTTTGCTATCTTTCCAACTGTTACTTCCTACTTCCTGTTATCTTATCTGTAATTTTTCCAATTGTTTCCTTCCACTTCTTGTTATCTTATTTAAATTTTTCCAAATGTTGCCTTCCCACTTCTTGTTATCTTAGGAGAAAGATTCGTCAGATTAAGATTTTCTATCTTAGGAGAAAAATTCATTAGACTAAGATTTTGATCCTAGGAGATAACTCATCAAACTAGGTCCATTTTTGTTATCTTTCCAACTGTTACTTCCTACTTCCTGTTATCTTATCTGTAAGTTTTCCAATTGTTGCCTCCCCCTTTTGTTATCTTATCTGGGTCTTTCTGACTATTGCCTTCACTTCTTTTTGTTATCTTTTCTAAGTCTTTCCAACTGTTGCCTTTCACTTCTTTTGTTATCTTATCTAATCTTTCCAACTGTTGCCCTACTTCTTATTATCTTGTCTGAAACTTTCCAACTGTTGCTTTCCCCTTTTTTTGTTGTTATTTTACCTGAAACTTTCAAATTGTTGCTTTCCCCTTCTTGTCAACTTATCTGAAACCTTCCAACTATTGCCTTCCACTTATTATTATCTTAGGAGAAAGATTCATCGGGCTAAGATTTCCTATCTTAGGAGAAAAATTCATCAGACTAAGATTTTCTATCTTAGGAGAAAAATTCATCAGACTAAGATTTTGACTCTAGGAGATAATTCATCGGACTAGGTCTATTTTTGTTATCTTAGGAGAAAGATTCATCAGACTAAGATTTTATGCACGATAGCAAGACAAATAAAGGTAAAGATTTGAGAAACTCCCCTTTGTCAGCTCTTCTATTTTTTTTTCCAACCAGTTTCCTTGCACTGCTTTGTTCCTGTTACATACAAAGAAAAATTTGTCAGTTTTGAAAATAGTGGTCAGTTGTGACATTCTCGCTAGGGATGATTTCCTCATTTCCACGCTCTGCTTCGCCCGGCTGCCTTGAATTTTGAGGGCGATTTCTACTTCACTTCTCATGATAACTAACTTCTACTCGAAGATCTTGCCTGTTTATTGATCAACCACTTTCTCTGTCATCCGTATCACTGAAATACCTTTTCTCCGTCCAGACCTAATATCTTCTATGTGTTGCATTACTCATGAACCAGCATCTGTCTGCCCTTTGTGTCTCACATGAATTCCCAAATCACGTCCACTGCTCCCCACTCTGTGTATATGTTGCTCCCTCTTGACTTGTCCACCGGCCTTGGCCTTGAGGTCTATAACCTTAGATTTTTGCTTGGAATGTCTTGCTTGTCATTGGTCCAACATTTTTTGCCCATCTCATCACAGAATATACCTTTGATCCATTCACCCAATACCCTCCATCTGTCTCATTCTCCATGAACTGATATGGATCAAACCTTTGCATTTTGCAGGGATCCCAAAGCATGTTTATTATTACTAGCTCAGTGCCCTAGTTGTTCTTTCCCGCCTTATGCCATTTTGATGTACTAGCACAGATCTTGTCTTGTGCAATTGGAAAGTTGATGGTAAATTTTGAAGTCATTTCTCACTTGTTTTGACCCGACAGACTCAGGAAGAAGAAGTGAACAAGGAAAAAGAGTAGAATAAAGAACAAAGTAAAAAGATGATTCCTAACCAGAAAGTTACGAAATAGAAACCTATTAGATATGGATACCAACTCTAATGACCGTGACATGCACTTGCGGCCTATTCTATTAAGCGAGTCTAATGTTAAGCTTTTGTTGTACCTTTTCGTCGTGAAACTGGGCTTCAATGCTCCGCTTATCCAATTGGATTCGCAATCCTTATTCGACTTGTATTGCCCGAAAGGTTTTCACCATCAAGCCTCTCTCATTTTGGTCTTTCTCTTAACTCACCATCGCCTTGTGGTGCACGTGAAGGTTTTCACCAATAAGACTCTCTCATTTTTTATATCTCTCAGCTTTCCTTACCTTGCGGTACCTGTGAGGGCTTTACTCACTAAGACTCTTTCATTTCCATTGTTTGAACTAGAGTGTTGCCCCTGATACGATTCACCTCTGCTCGTTTGACTTGGCATTTCTCAAAAACTGATCGGAAGGTCTTTCTTTGGACTGTAATGTGGGCTTTTGGATAGGGTTGGAAATAAAGGGTATCAAAGGCTCAAAACAATTCAACATGGGTCCAAAATTACAACCTTCGGAACCAACTTTCTCATTACAAACATAACTTCTGCCCCAGTTTCTTGCTTGGGGACCCTTTGATTTTTATTTCCCTATGACCGAGCCGTGAAGCTGCCTATGTATCTTTAAAAGGAATCAGGTCAAACGTAGTTCACCCTGAATTCCTTGTTGTTATAATTTTTCTTTTCACCTATTATTATTTTCTTTCTTTTTTTTTCTTTTACTTTTTCTTGTTTCTTTCTTTTTGTTGTTTCATTATTCTTTTTTTTCTCTTCTCCTTTACTTAGCTTTCACGCTTGTGTTTCTAATCTTAGCTACTGATTCCGAAAGAGGGGTATGAAAGAAAACAAGTATGGCTCAAAAAGGGGTAACGAAAGATAGAGTGTTTAGATAGCAGAACAAAATGTCTTTGTCATTCGAATCTTCAAAGCATACCAAGCGCAAACAACGCGATTAAACAAACATTTGTGACATCTTCTGATCGTGCTAGACTTGATATCTATATTCACACATTTGCTTTCTTCATCTGTTAAAAACACCAATGGGCAACATTCTCATTACCATGAACGACCCCTGTCAATCTGGCCAACTTGCTTTTATGGTTTCTTTATGTATTATCTGCCCCAGTTCCATATGGTTCGGGATTCAAATGATCTCGAAATGTTCTTATTTCCCTTAAGTGTCTCGATCATCTCCCAATGGCTTTATGATTAACTTTTAAGATTAGTCCTAGAACTGTGCATGTATGTCATGTCACTAGACTTGACAGGAAAAGAACTATAAAAAGGAGAGGACTAAACAAAAGAAAATGACTAGAAATAATAGAAAACAGATAACTGCTTTAGACTGATGGGGAAAGAGTTGGTACAACAAAACAAGCACAATAAACTGGGGTACAACCCTTAGAAAAAACCTAGATAACACTAGAGGAACTAGACAAGATAAAAGGATAGAAGGGTTTGAGTTACAAGATAATATCCGGATTACAACCCTGAAATAACCCAGACAACAGAAATGACAACAAAATAAGCTACCAAGATTCCTTCCTGAATGACTTTCAATTGATAAGCCTGACATTCTAAGCTTTTCACTCTTTGGGTCATTTCTTCCTATACCATCTCTTGGGCAGGCTTCTCAATGTTTGCCGGAAGATCAAACGAATATGAGAGGTGCTCTTGTTGTGTAGCAAATTGTGACTCATGACGGGGCTCTCCTCGACCATTGGCCCATGCTTGACACATTTCAGTCATTTTCTGTTTCGGTATTCTATTTTCCTCAACCACGGTAGACTCTAGCTGAACCCTCTGACCCTGAGTCTCTTGAGCACTTGTAACAGCTTCGATGTCAGTTATCATTTTTCCTCGGATCTTGTGTTGTCCGCTTGCCACAAATCGACCACCTCAAATTTCTTCACAATTCAAAATAAGACATGTTAGAATGGACTCAGTCATTCCTTATTATTATCAACATTTTTCACTTTTATTTTTTTCATTTTTTTTCATTTTTGTTTTTAGTTGTGGTCGAATCCTATGGAGATTGCCTACGTATCATGACCCCGCATGAATCAGACCGGGCGTAGTTCTTTCATAAGTGACAAATGACTAATTAAAAATTGGATTTTTTTTTTCAAGTTTTCCATAAAAGAAAAATGTGTTTATTACGACACATTTTATTACAATATTAACAGACTCCAGAAGACTCTAACATCCAAACGGCAATACAACCTAAAAATAGACTAACAGAAAATCATCACTATTTTCTCAAAATTTCATAAAATATCCGATTTTGTCACTACGGCCTTTCAGCACTTCGAAGAAGATTTAAAGGTTGTGTTTGCTAACCGGTCAAAAATTTTGAAAAATGACCAAAGGCGGTTGTTCTTGCAAAAATGGCCTTCCAGCGTCCTTTTGGGGACATTCACTATTTTGGACAAGAATGACATCACCTTCACTTATGAAAAAATAATGATATTTATTTACCCTAAAAAAATTCTCCCCTTTATTTTCTTTTAATATATATTTTTTCAAATAGTTGAACCCGGGTTATGTGGTTCTAGCACGGTCGCTCAACTGTTACATTTGGCTTAAGTATCTGATTTTAGTATATGTTGAACCTATGTGCAAATTTAAATTGTTTACCGCTTTTAATTAAATTTTAATGAATGTTGAACGTCATTGAAAACATGTCTTTGGATCGCATCACATGAAATGCACCCGCAATCCAGAACACATCTTATTCAACGTTTTAGGGTTTGGATTTGGGTCACATGAAATGTACACCCGAATTTAGGAAAGTAATATTATTAAACACACGCCTACAATAACTACGCGTTATTAACTTTGCGGGTGCCATGAAAATTAGGTAAATGGCACGCCTCGTGTTCTAAATATTTTAAAGAAATAACTAAAGAGGGCCACACAACTTATCATTTTATTTGGCGCGGCGCACCTCAATTATTTTAAGGATGTCCTAAACCGAACTATTATTGCGCTATTAGTGGTCGTCTCTAAAGACCTAATTAACTGGCATTATTAATTAATCCTTATTTAAAATATCCTAAAACTGTTTGGGCCTCGAAATTGGCCCAAATAAAAAATAGAAAATACTCTTTTTAGCTTTGTTCAAACAAGCTTGTTCGTAATCTGGGCTTCATCACAAGCCCAATTCTTAATTAATGGCTATCATGCTTGGGATCGTGGATAAACTCTGAATACAATGCTGATTTTATTTCTTGACTTTTGGATCTGAAAATGTATTAATTTTAAAACTACAATTGGAACTTCACTTTTGTAATCAAATGCTGATTTTTTAACCTAATTAAGCTGAAGGCCCGCTGATCCTGAAGGATACATACATATTCAATTTATTTTTTTTATATTAATAAATTAATACATTGAATCCAAAATTTCAACAAACAATCTCAAGCAATTCATAAACTTAATACTGTCATGCAATACAACGTAAATATTATTCTAACTCATTGGATTTCCCTCTTTAATAGGTACATGATGAATAAATTAAAATGATCCTATCCTTTTAAAGCTACTGGAGATGCTTGAGTTTCTACATGAGTGACACACATACTATTTCTGAATTTGAATCATGATAACATATTCTAATACTATTCACGGGACTAAAGTTAGCACTATTAATCCCATATTCTATTCTAAACTCATCTTTCAAATCAGTGTGATAACCAAACTAAATTAATTACACCACAGCTAACATTACGCCCATATAGATCTTAAGAGAAAACAGTCCATACAGTGCAACTGTTTACAGTCCAAGATAATGTCTAGATAATTACAACTACACTAGGTGTTGTAAGCACGTGATTTTTGCCCTATATGAGAATTACTCTCAAAAATTCAAAATAAAATAGTTTTGTGTTGTTTGCAATTTTTGCGGATTTTGTGTTATTTTTCTCTTATTGTTCATATTTATCCGTACATGTTTATTTGTTTAAATTAATGAAAATACAAAAAATATGTTGCATGTGCATTTAGGATTTAATTTTATATTTTTTTGGATTTTTGTTTTACAAAAATAAAAAATCACAAAATAGTGTACTTCGCATTTTAAAAATTGTGTTGATTTTCTTTTATGCAATGTTGTGTGATAATTGTTTTTAAGAGTTAATTAACATTTTTCTAAGTTAATTTTGATTTTTACAATTTAATTTATGAATTTTGGTAATTAAGAATTAAAGGAAAATTAAAGAAAAAGAAGAAAAAACAAAATATATAACAAGAATCGGATCAGGCCCCAATCCAAATCCAGCCCAAATTTTACCCCTTTACCCGACCCGTTCCATCAAAGACCAACCCGGTCTCAGAGACGTCTAAACGACGTCGTTCCTCTTAAGTGAGAGATCCAGGCCGTTGATCTTGAGCGATCCAACGGCCAGGATAAATTACTCCCCCAACAATATATTCCTAAAACAAACCCCACCCCCTGTAGCCAAACCCCATACACGACCCGGATTTACCACCATCGGGAATCGTGATGGTGCTTACTGTCGGAGCTAGGCAAGCCAAATATTTAGAAACACATCGCCGAATTCATGAAAACAATATAGCAACGGAAGCATTTAAAATAAAGCAGAAGACTTTAAAAATATTTAAAGAACTGAAAACTGAAATACGAAACTCCAAATTACACCTCTACCCAGTTTTTGGTGTCACTACTCACAGATTACTATAGAATACTGAAACAAGGGTCTGAAAGAAGTACATATAACCGTTTGTCCCTAACACATGGGACAACAGAATAAAATAAGGATAGAGAAGGTGCCGGGCCTGCGGACGCCTGCAAGTTACCTCGGTGCCTCGCGGATCTGAATGCTAACACCTGCACCACTGCTACTACTGTGGTCCGAATCCTGTATCTGCGCAAAAGAGCGCAGAGTGTAGAATCAGCACAACCGACCCCATGTGCTGGTAAGTGCCTGGCCTAACCCTGGCGACGTAGTGACGAGGCTAGACATGACCTACCACAAATAACATGTATATATATATATGTGCAATAACAGGAAATACACTAAATTTCATAGTTAAAAAGGGAGGGGGAAACATGTTGTGGGGTACTACAGTCTAAATATATAAATCAACAGTAAAGAAATGAAGCTGAACAATAACAACTGATAAGAAAAACATAGGAAGCTTGTACACACGAAAGCAATACACTCAGTCCATACTCCATTTCGGCGCGTAACCAAATCCTCATTTCTCAACATATTACATGGTAGGAGTACCACTCGATTCCATTTCATAATATCACGTGGTAGGCGTACCACTCGATCCCATTTCATAATATCACGTGGTAGGCGTACCACTCGATCCCATTTCATAATATCACGTGGTAGGCGTACCACTCGATCCCATTTTAAAGTATATAAGTGGTCGGCGAACCACTCGATCCAATTTCAAAATATCATGTGGTAGGCGTACCACTCGATCCCATTTCATAATATCACGTGGTAGGAGTACCACTCGATCCCATTTCAAAATATATAAGTGGTCGGCGTGCCACACGATCCCATTTCATAATATATATGTGGTTGGCGTGCCACACGATCCCATTTCTTAATATATATGTGGTCGGTGTGCCACACGATCCCATTTCTTTCAACACAATACACAACTAATCCCAGCAAGGGAACAAGATAATATAAAAAGCTATCCCGGAAAGGGAGAATACAATAATTACTTACGTCCCGGCAAGGGACCAATCGTTACACATTTCACTTTTTATCACCTATTTCCTGGATAACAATTTCTAGTCCGAGCCCAAATGCTCCAATAAGCCGAACCAATCACAAGATATGATACTCTTCAACCCAAGCAATACAGATGTATCATTAAATCCGAATCTTACACATATAAGACCCACAGTCATGCTAGACTCGGGTGCATAGATAACCGTCACCATGCCTATACACCGTACTCCATATTTAGCAAAAAGCAAATAACATCCTAGTCCTAATACCTCAAGCCAAAGTTAGAACAAACACTTACCTCGGTCCGAAAATAGCAATCAAGGCTCTAAAACTGCTTTTCCTTTGGAATCCAACTCCGAAACAATGATATCCATATACAATTCAATTCAATAGTATCAATAAGAGCTCAAAAACATAATCCCATATTCTAGAAATGAAATTCCCATCATTCTTCCAAAAATAGCAAAATCTGACACCGAGCCCACATGGTTCAAAAATGATGCTCGGACCAAAACCCAATCACCCGTAACCCCACGAGTTCAAATATGCAATTTATTTCAAGATTCGACCCCAAATTGAGGTTGAATCACCCAAAATTTCCAAAGCCCTAGTTCTACCCAAAACCCCCATTTTCTACCTTGAATTCATGATTTAGGGCTAGGAAATTAATGTTTAGATGAAAGAATTAGGAGATAATGAAGTTAAGAATAATTACCCAAAGAGTTATGGAGGAAGGAGAGCTTGAATTTCGTCTATGGAGGGTTTAAGGGAGGAGCTCGTGTGAAATTTTATGAAAAATCCCGTAGTGACACTGTTTTGGGTATTTAAAAGCACTGGGAAAAAATGATCTATGCGATCGCGGGGCAAGGAGATCGATCGCATAGAGTAGAGGTGACAATTCTCTGCGATCGCGAAGGGACAAATGCGATCGCGTAGAGGAAAATTTTGGGCTTCTTAGGTAAACACTATGTGAACGCGGAAGGGGTATGCGTTCGCATAGGACAAAACTGGACCCTTGAAGTTTACACTATGCGATCGCGGGGAATTCTATGCGATCGCATATAAGAAAGAACTGGGCAACAGCAGACAGCATTTTCTGCAACAATCCTAAGGCCAAAACCACCTCGAACCACCTTCGAATCACTCCCGAGCCCTCGGGGCTCCCAACCAAACACACACACTAACTTAATAACATCCTACGAACTAGCTCAAGCGATCAAATCGCCAAAATAACATCAAATTCAATGAATCAAACCCCAAAATAATTATTTTTCTATTTAAAATTCATAAATTTCCAACTTTAGATGTTTAGGTCCGAAACACATCAAACGACGTCCTATTTCGACCAAATTTCACAGATAGCGCTTAACACATATTTAAGACCTGTAACGGGCATCAGAACCAAAATACGAGCCCGATACCTATATTTTCTAATTCATTTTCATTTTCATTTTTCCTTAATAATTCCAGAAAACACTTTAATAGAAAAATTCTTTTACCCGGGTTTTGGACCTCGGATTTCGACTCCGGGCACATGCCCGAGTCCCATATTTTTCTACGGACCCTACAGGACTGTCAAATCACGGATCCGGGCCCGTTTACCCAAAATGTTGACCAAAGTCAACTATATCAATATTCTTCAAATTTTTCATAGAATTCACATATTTCAACATAAAAAATCTTCCGGCTTCGCTCCCGGACTGCGCATGCAGATCGAGGCAACTAAAAGCGAGGTTTCCAAGGCCTTAGAAGTGCGGGAAAAGGGAGAAATACGGTGATGACCCTTTGGGTCGTCACATTCTCCACCTCCAAAACAACTATTCATCCTCGAACGGACAAAGGAAGGAAGTACCTGACTCAGGAAATAGATGAGGGTAACGGCTCCGCATATCAGACTCGGACTCCTAAATCGATGACTCAGGAGGCTGACCTCTCCACTGAACACGCACTGAAGGAAAACTTTTCGACCTCAACTGTCGAACCTGCCGGTCTAGAATAGCTACCGGCTCCTCCTCGTAGGACAAATCCTTGTTCAACTGGACAGTGCTGAAATCTAACACGTGGTTAGGATCATCGTGATACCTCCGAAGCATAGACACATAAAACACTGGATGCACAGCTGACAAGCTAGGTGGTAAGGCAAGTCTATAAGCCACCTCTCCCACATGATCAAGAATCTAAAATGGGCCAATAAACCTAGGGCTAAGCTTGTCGTTCTTCCCAAATCTTATCACGCCCTTAATAGGCGATACACGGAGCAATACTCGTTCACCAACCATGAAAGCTACAGCTCAAACCTTGCGATCCACATAACTCTTTTTCCGCGACTGAGCTGAACGAAGCATGTCCTGAATGATTTTGACCTTATCCAAGGCCTCCTGGACTAAATCTGTACCCAACAACCGAGCCTCTCCTGACTCAAACCATCCGACTGGAGACCTACATTGCCTACCATACAACGCCTCATAAGGAGCCATCTGAATGCTGGACTGGTAGCTGTTGTTATAGGCAAACTCTGCTAAAGGTAGAAACTGGTCCCAAGAGCCTCCAAAATCAATAACACAGGCTCGGAGCAT
>MU723725.1:5908-38853 GCA_026770625.1 Nicotiana glauca
ATTTTTAAAGCTTAGATCACTACAAAAGGTCCGAACCGCGCACATTCCTAACATAATATTCGAACCTTGACACTATGAGCTACTAGGTTTTAAGCACAAAATTTTACGGGGCCTTACAGTTTGTAGTTTCAAAGGCAAAATTCTAAGGCGACATACAAAACATGTATATCAAATTGGGGGAAAGCACATAAAAAGCAAAAAGGCTCAGATACACCTCCTTTAAACAGAGCTAGAAAGTAATTAGCATGACTTACACATACTGTTTAGGGACTGATTAAAACTTAAAAGTTGCGGCAGACTAATTTATTACATAATTCAGATAAAAACCCTGACTCAGGCCTACTTGCTAGTTGTAGCTAATAAAAATTGATTCAATTTATAATTTTTACCCTAAGGCTTGCCTAAGTGTTGGACAAGGATCCTATAGGTATGATATCTACTGATTTCGGAAAACCATAAACTGAATGCATAATGGTTAAGAAAGGTTTCCAGATTATTAAAGATAGGAAGTTTTAGCAAAAGATTACAAGTTCTGTAGAATAAAGATACATTGTTATTACTAGTTTTGGACTTATAAACGAGTGAAGCGATTCTGACTTGATTAATAGCTCCTACAGACATGCTTTCTATGCATTGTCGATTTTAAACTATTTTACAAGCATGGTGAAATGCAGAAACTTTATTGACATGATATCTAGATGATGAGTTTTATTTAAAGCCTATGAACATTATATCTAATTGCAGTTGACTGATTAAGACCTAAAAATATGATTTCCTAATGAAGAATGGATATACAAGATTCTGAAAGACCTATATTCATACTCTCTATATACATATGTAGAATTCAGATTTTCGGGTAATTATGGATATGGCATCTATATGAGAAAATGAAAAATTCCTACAGACACGGTATCTATGTGAGAAATGCATAATTCCTACAGTCATGGTATCTATGTGAGAAATGCATAATTCAGGAATGTCTATAGGCATGGTATCTATATGAGAATGCGGAAATTCAGAAGTGTCTACAGGCATGATATCTATGTGAGACTGCAGAAATTTAGAAGTACTTATAGACAGGATGTCTATATGAGAGATGCGGAATTTAGAAATAACACCTATAAGCAGGATATCTATATGAGAGCAGAATTAAGAAATAACACCTATAGGCATGATATCTATATGAGAGATGCAGAATTTAGAAATAACACATATAGGCAGGATATCTACCCTTTGCATGAATAGTTATCCCTCCCCTTTTCATTAGCCATCCCTGAGAGTTCATTACAAATTATTAGTGCCCAGAATAAAGTAAAAAAAATACATCATGAATTAAAATTACAACCAAGGAGAGCCTGATTCAGACTTCCTGTTTGAAATATGAAGTAAACCAACTCCAAGAGATCATGATCCAATGCCTTTCTCCCATTTGAGTGTGTTAGAGTTCCCTAAGAGTCTCAAATGAACACCGGACAGTGCTCACACTCAAATGTATCATCAGATTAAGGCATAGTGTAGTGTGGAAGGGCTAGCCCTCAAGTGTCCAAGTTCAAAGGGAACTCAAGGTCCCAAGGCAAGGCTCACAAAATAGCGGCTGAACTTAGAGACTAAAAGAGAGTGCAGTGCAAAAACAGAGTTCTGAAAGGGGGAAGAGAAAGGGAAACAGATACAAATAAATACACACAGCGGTATAAGGGAAATAGGGAAATTGAAAGAGGCAAGAGCAGGCTGTGAGCATACCCAGCAATAGGGAGTACTAGCATACCCATAAGCTTGTTAGAACACATTGTTTAGAGGCTGGGATCCCAAAGGATCAAGTTTAATTCATGAACAATAACTTACATTTTGCCATGTCTTGAACCATAGTTCAAACACATAACGGGGTAGTGAATGGGATTCCTAGCAGAAACAGGCAGAAAGAAATCAACATGCTAATTTTAATATTGAACTCTATAGGAATAGTGAGTAGACATGAATATACAAGTTATAAATAAACACATTGTTGTGATGCTAAAGCTTAAATCAGGGCATACCAGTTTCAAAGAAACAAATAGAGAAAAGCAGTAGGTCTTATAAACAGGCCACAGTGCAGACAAGAAGAGAGAATACTATAATGTGTGAGTATGAGTTCAGAAGGATTGTGAAAAAATTGTGTGTAGAAAACTAAGAGTCTTCGTATCTTTATAGTGTGAAAATCAGGTAGAAATAAGGTAAGAAAATAGTTAAGGAACTGATTGTCAATTAAAAATCAATCACACAAGACTTTCCTTAATTAAGGAATTTAGATCTAAACAGTAAAAGTTATTTAAGGAAAGAAATTAAACAAGCTTATTTTGTGCAAAGTAGGCAATAAGGGGTAAATACATAAAAAGTTACTTAAGGACATAATTCTGAAATACACGGTTGCACAAATAAGGTAAGAAAATCAATTAGTAGCTAGTAAATAAAAAACCAGAGATTTATTGGTCCATGAATGAACCCAGTCAGAAAACTAAGGAAAACCTTTGATTCCAATCGAGTAATAGGGAAGTCAGCAAACATGTAAACAAATCAACCACCCTTATACAAAGGAAGTCTGAAATCAATCACAATTGAAATCCACCTAGGAGGGAAGTTCAGCACATATAAATAGTACACAAATAACAGACATGCGAGGCTGAATTTAGGACAAAGTTACAAGGTCATGCCATGTGCAAAAATAAGTAAGCAGTAGACCATAGGAGCATGGTAATTCATAAATAGAGAAGAGAGTATCAAATATCATGCGAAAAAGGTCGAATAGAGTTTAGAAAAAAACAGAATCACATGAAGAAACAAAATTGAAGCATTGGTTTTGAGACTTTAATGAAGCAGTAGATGAAACAACTCTAGGAACTTGAGTAAGTCCAGAAAATCAAGCAAGTTCAGAAATGAAGCGCAAGCAAATCACATAGCCAATGGTATCAATACTCGAATGAAACCCCAAATTTTAGGGGTTTTGCCATTAATCGAGCGTGGAGAGGAAAGGGCAAGTAATCAAAAAAATACTGACAAAATAACATCCAAAATTTCAGAAAGAAATCGAAACCGTTAACATGCATTTTTCAGTATAAGAATCAAAGCACGAGAAACAACATAAAATACAGTAGGTGACATTTCATAAAAAATACAGTAGAAGTAACGACACAAGAAATACAGTAGCATAATATGAAGAGCACATATGGAAAACACAGTAGAAGAAATACCATAAGAAATTCAGTGAAGGAAAAGCATAGGAGATATAATAGAAGAAACACTTAAAAAATACACAGGAGAAACACTTAAAAATATACAGAAGAAACACTTAAAAATAAACCTAAGAAACGCATAAAATACACATAAGAAATACAGTAAAACATGCTGAATATCAGAGAAATTTTAAAACATGACTTGATGAAACCCTAAATCAGAAAAAGATGAAGGCTCTGAGGTGTAGTTTTGAAAGAACTTTGAGAAAAGTGCTTAAGAGCCTAGAGAGAATGCAAATATACACGAATCTAAAAGAATCGGAGAAAACTCAAAGGGTTGGGGTTTCATAAGAACCCAAGTAGTGAGAAAGGCTTGGAAAAGTCGCTGATCTTAGCCGGAGAAGTCAAAATCAGGCCCAAACAGCCATGGGGTGCCGGAGCAAGGCAGGAGAAGGCTACAGAACTCGAATCTAACGAAGACTGGACCAATCTTCTTCATGGGCAGGCCTAGATATTACGATAACCAGGCATGTAGGAGCAATATGAGGTGGGTATAGGACTTCCATAACCTTGGAAGCCATAGATTCCGGTAACTTTTAGGCGGAAGCGGTGGAATGTGGCTAGGGTTTGAGAAGCTTTGAGAGAGTTTGAGAGAAAAGGGGGGGGGGGGGTTCAAAGGTGGCTGATGAAGAGAAGTGATTAGGGTTTGGGGGGTATTGGGTAATTAAAAATGGTAAGGTTGAAATTTGGCCGTTGATCATTTTGATCAACAGCCTGGATTAAGCGGAGAGCCGGGCGGGTCGTTTGATCGGGCTGTGGGTCGGGTAATTTTAGGATTTGGGCCGGGTAATGAGGTTTGAGATTGGGTTTAATTTGGGGTGCCAAATCTGGCCAAAATCGAAATAAAAAGCAGGCTAACCTTTAAATAGCTATTTTCCCTTAGTTATTTTGTAAAAAAATAGTAAACTAATTTTTGAAAATAAATTAAAGGTGCTAAAATAATTAATAAATTATAAGTACTAAATTAAAAATACTGGAGCCAATCTTGTAAGTATAGACACAATTAAATCTTAAAATAGGCTAATATTGCAATTATATGCAATTTAGCTTTAAAAATACTAAAAATATAAAAAAATCATACTAGCTATATTTTAGCATAAATATAAAATTTCAATAAATTATACCAAAAATAATAGTTTTGGAAATAATTATTGGGTTTTTATTGATGAAAAAGGGAAATAAATAAGTTTAAAAACCTTAAAAATTAAGGGAAAATAGTAAAATGCTTGGACATACTTATATATGTATATTAATGTTATTTTAAAGATATTTTTCATATAAAATATATAGAGAAAAAAATAGGGTATCAACAGTTGTTAAGGTATGCAATGCCTCAATATACTTGACCGAAGTTGTCGTGTTAGGGGAGAGTCGGAAGTATGACAACATGGGAAAAAGGGCTATGCAATATTGAGACATGGGAGAAGTTCAAGAAATAGTTGAAGAAGCAATTCTACCTGATAAATATGGTGTATGAGGCTAGGCGGAAGCTAAGGGAGCTCCGATAGACGGCCACAATTCGGGAGTATGTTCCAAGTTCGCTACCTTAATGCTGCAAATCATGTCATTATCCAAGGAAGATTCCCTCTTATAATTAATGGATGGGTTGCAAAATTGGGTAAAGTAGGTGTTAAGAAGATGTCAAGTAGCCAACATGGACGAGGCCACAGGGGTAGTCGAGTCGCTCGTTGACTTCAAGATGGAGCCTGCCAAGTCAAAAGAATGCAATATCGAGAGAGATAGGGGAGATCATGACAAGGACAATGGGAAAGGCACAGACGAGGTATACAAGGGCATTGGTAAGAGGCCATCATATAACAGACAAGGGTCCAAGAGAAACGGCAGGGGGTTGTCCATAGTACAAACTGGACAAAAAGAAAGGTGACTAGTACCTTGTAACATGGGAAGGCAACCACTTCATATGGAATCATGGCTAATGGACAATATTTCCGATGACTCCAAGGCGAGGTACGCGCGTACGTGTCGATGCTTTGTGCCGAGGGAAGCACAAAATTGGGTGGGCAAGAGTGTAATGACCGCCACATTATCATGCCACGTAGGTATCACTTGGCATATATTTTTTCCATATGAAAGGGTTGCATAAGTTAGGGACTAGATCTTGGTGGAATATTCTAGAACTATGGAGTATTTCCTTAGGAAATCTCTAGATATTTATGCAGTTGTAGGAAAGTTCTAGAAAATATAGAGGTTTCATTAGGAAGACCCTAGAGCCCTATGAAATTATTAGGAAAGCCCTTGGAAGATTCTAGTTATATAGAAAATTCTAGAGAATGTACTTATAGGAGGACTTGTGGAACAATTATTATTTATACACTAGCCCCTAGGTGATTAGAATAAATAGGGGAATTCATACGTAAACTCACCAAGAAAAATAATCAAGTTCTCTTTAATACAAAAGCTTCCTTTGACAATTGTCTTATTTTCTAATGTTCCCTTAGTGATCTTGGGTGTAGTAAGACTGACTTGGCAGAGCAAGAATATGAGAAAGTTGTGCAAGATCGTGAGTGAGTTGTCAAGTGCCACACGTTTACTTAGTTAAATACTAAGGATATGACACGATGCCTCTTCATTTTGTGCCAAGCATGGTATTGTGATCCCACTATTATCTTGGAAAGGTAAAGCATAGAAGTTCAAGTGTGACATATTATCATCATTTGCGTGTGGATGCTTTTAATGCTGACATTGATTTGCAAATTTCAGAACTTAATAGTCTTTTTGATGCAGTGAATAGTGATCTACTTCTTTGTATGGCTCGTTTGAGTCCGGATAATTCTCTTACAAATTATGATAAAGAAAGAATTATGAATCTTGCTAAACTTTATTCACATGAGTATAGTGTTTTCAAGCTTGAAGATCTTAGTTATGAGCTTGACAACTATGTTAGAGAAGACATTGATTTCTCTAACTTAAAAGGGCTTGGAGATCTTTCTGAAACACTAATTGAAACAGATCTACACAAGACTTGGAGACTTGCTTATTTTCTTGTGAAGTTGTGTTTGATATTGCATGTCAATACTGTAATGACAGAAATAGCTTTTTCTTCAATGAAATACATCAAAAATGACATGCAAAGCAGAATTGGTGTGAGCACATAATTTTTTCCAGACAAAAGATACTCCTACAAAGTCAAAATAGATTTTTTCTAATTTATTTTAATTTTTAGGAATATCTTGATAATTTTTGGTTGTATTTAGTTGCATTTTTAATATTTTAAAATCATGAAAAATGCAAAAAAAAATTCATGCATTGCATTTTAGGTCTCAATTGCATTTAATATATAAAAAAATTGCAAAAAAATTAGGTCGTTCTGCGCTTTATTTTAATTGCAAATTAGTAATTTTTCTTTCATTAGTTTAATTAGCTAATTATTAAATAATAATATAGATAACTAAGTTTATTTCTACAAATTATAGTGATTTAGGATTTAATTTAGGTTTAATTAAGTTTTATTAGTATTTAAAATTGGAAATTAAAAGAAAATCAAGTCAATCTAAAAAAGAAGAAAGAAAAATTTGGTTTGGACCCGAAATTGGGCCAAAACTATCTCTAAGCCTAATTCCTCCCCCCAAAGCCAGTCAGCCCGGTCCCCATACCCGGTCCCCATACCCAGTCCAGCCCCACCCCTTACCCAAAACAATGCCATTTTGCATCCTGTAATCCCAACCGTTGATTTTCGATGATCCAATGGCTGGGAACTAACCACCCATTTCCCATATAAATGTCTGAATCCCACCCCCAAACCTTAGAGACCCTCACTCTTCTCCTTCTCAGTCACTTTAGTCCTAACCCTAATCGTCCTAATATTCTCTACAAACCCCACCGGCGGCCACCACCCTACCTTCTCCAAACTCACTGAATTGACACCATGCAATCACCATCTTCCCCTCTTTCTATATCTATTAACCACTTCCTTCATATAAATCCAGAATACCCCAAATTTTAGATTTGATTAGTTGAAACCACAAATCTTTTTAGTTTTCTGATTTCCTTTTCAATTTTGGCTCATTTGAATATTGAGAACAATCGACTGATGTTAGTCTCAATTCAGATTGCGACCACCATAATCTATCCGATCTTGCTACTAGACCAACTCATCTATGTGGTTGTTTGTTTTTTAGGTAATCTTTCTTTCCATAATCGTTTGTTGCTTAGTTTGCATAGTTTAGCTTTGGGTTAATTTCAGTGTATTTTGGTTGTGCTTAGCTGAATTTATTAGGTCATCATCTGAACAGTCTTCTTAATGAGGTTTTGCAATTTTCTTTTGTGAAAGTCGTTTACGGTAATAGGTTCTTTAATAATCTCTGTTTATGCCTCATTTCAAATCTGATTCATGTTTAATTTATTCAAGGTTAGGGTTAGTCTAGATTTTAAATGTTGAAATACTTCGTCCCCTAGGTTTAGTTGCACAATATTTTGTTACTTTTGATCTTTGATTTGTTCTGATCTTTACCTTGTTTTTGTTTGTCCTAATTTGTAAATTGTTAGGAACTTATAGGAGTTAATTGAATTAAAGGAACCTAGGAGGGTTTTTAGAAGTTTTTTTAGAAGGGAAAATATCGAAAAAATGAGAGAAGCTTCTAGAAGGGACAACTGTCTAGAGTTGTTAGCAAAAGATGCTGAAAAACTGGACAACTAATCCATTTTTTCTATTTTTAAGAGAGGCTAATTCCCTAAATTCAAGGGCTGAAAAATTCTTTTACTCTCTTTCATTCCTCACAAGAGCACACATCTTATATTCTACAAAAAGGGAGTGACATTCCCTCATTAAAAAAGAAGAAGGATCATCTGCATTCTCACTAAGAAAAAACAAAAACAAAATAGAAAAAAGAAAAGATTTTCAGCCTCTATCCTTTCCATTTTGCTACTGATTTTACTTCAAAATCCTGGGATTTCTGATTTGAGTTGGAAGTTATTGTGTTCTTTTGATTCTCTATCGTTGCTTAGTTGGTGCTGCTTCTTCTTCATTTTCCAGAGATTTATTTTCTTTTGTTTTGCTGTTTCAAGGTACTGATTTCAATCCTTCTTGATGTATAAGCTATTTAAATGTCATAATATCACAAAGCTGCTATCATGGTTTACTTATGTGTGATAAATATTTTGTATAGTGATTACTCTCTCCTGTTATAATTGATTCTCTTTTCTGTCATGACCCGAATTTTCTATCCTCAGGAGTCGTGATGGCGCCTACTAGTGAAATCTAGGCAAGCCACTTATCTTACTTCATTAATTTTTAATCCATTAACAGTTATAACTTATCATTTCTAAACAACGGAATTTAATAGAGCGGAAGAATGAAAATTTAACAATCTAGTTAATAGCAATACGAATTCATAACATAAACTACCCAGAACTGGTGTCACAATCTCACAGACTATCAAAGAAAACTACAAATAAGGTTTGAACAAGAAAGTACATGTCTGTCTCTGAAATAGTAAAGAACAGATGAAAACTAGATAGGGAGGGGATGCCAAGGACTGCGGACACTTGCAGGACTAACTCGGGTCTCCTGATGGACTAAAGGCAGCAACCCCAAGCTAAGCTCCGTATGCTCCCGTATCGGGATCTACACAAAACAGTGTAGAGTGTAGTATCAATACAACTGACTCCATGTACTGGTAAGTATCGAGACTAACCTCGGCGAAGTAGCGACGAGGCTAGGACACAACAATCAATAACCTGCAGCTAAACAGTATCTAACAAAATAACAGTAATAAAAGTAATTCAGAAGTAACGGAGAAAGGGTAACACGCTATGGGAAGAATACCAACATAATGAATCACAATAGTAGTGAAATAAGACAATCAAAGTACTTGAACCAAAGCAACAAGAAGTCAAAATAAACAGGCAATAAGTACACAGCATCACCCATCGTGCTTTTACTCTCAATCATTACTAATGCAATCAAATAATGAAAATGTGCATGACATCACCCTTCGTGATTTTAATCTCTTCCTCACTATATAAGTATTATAAATATGCACGACGTCACCCTTCGTTCTTTATCTCTCTTCCTCACCATATGCATCAATATCTATTACAATGTACATGGCATCACTCTTCGTTCTTTATCACTCTTTCCTCACCAAATGCGTAAATATGAATGTGCACAACATCACCGTTTGTGCTTTATCACTCTTTTATCACCCAAATAATGGCAACAACAATATCCCGACAAGGGAATCAATAATAAGTATAAATACATCACAACAAGGGAATCAATAATAAGAATTCAATATATCCGGCAAGGGAATCAGTTATAACCAAACTTGTACCGATAATTAAATTTATAATTGAGCCTTAAATAGAGCCAATGCCCAATAATAACCAAATACCAAGAAAATAATTATAAATCTTGCTCAACATGGATGATCAACAATTTAGGCATTCGTAGCAAGTACTAAGAAATACAACAATTACAATTTAAGACTCACTGGCATGCTTGACACCGACATATAGGTACTCGTCATCACACCTATACACCGTACAACACACTAGCACATAGCAAATAAGGTACAATACCCATTCCCTCAAGCTAAGGTTAGACCAAACACTTACCTCGAACTTCAACAACCAACTCAAGCCTCAAACACCATTTTTCCTTTAAAATTCGCCTCCAAATTACTTGTATCTAGTCCAAATTAATTTAACAACATCAATAACTGCTAAAGAATTCATACCCAATGCTTAATTATAGGTTTTCTATCATTTTCCCCAAAAAGTCAAAAATCGACCCCGGGCCCGCTTGGTCAAAACTCGAGGTTCGGACCAAAACCCGATCACCCACGAGCCTAAATATGCAATTAGTTTCGAAATTCAACCCCAAAACAAGGTCTAAATTCCAATTATTCAAAAAGTCCTAACTCTACCCAAATTTCTAATTTTTACCATAAAAACCCTAGATTTTGGATGAAAATTGATGAACTGCAATGGAAAATCGAAAGAAAAAGGTTTATAATCATCTACGAATGCTTTAGGGAAGAACTTGTCTCTTGAAAATCGCCTCAATGCTCTCTAGTTTTGAACATATGAAGTAAATGGGTTCTGCCCGTTTTGCTACTGTTTTAAAAATGACTGGGCAGACCTTCATCTCGTTCGCTATGGGTCAGGCCTAGATGACTATCACGTTCGCGTTCAAGGGCTCACATTCGTGGAGCTTCAGCTCCTAAAGCCTTCGCGTTAGCGGTCAGGTGGCCGCGTTTGTGTAGGACAAATTTGAAATCCCTCCCCCAGGCCACCAATCCTACGCGTTCGCGAGAGCCTGAACGCGTTCGTGAAGGGTAACTCCCCCTACAGCTTCGCGTTCGCATCTAGGCTCTGCGTTCGCGAAGAAAAAACTGGCACTTGAGGAATCTTGCCTTACGTGTTCACGAGTGGCGCCACGCGAACGCGAAGAATGAAATCTGTGTGCACCTTAGATAGCAAAACCAACAATTTTTCTAAGTGTAAAAACATTCTGAAACCCATCCGAAACTCATCCGAGCCCTCGGGGCTCCAAACCAAACATGCATACTAACTCAAAAACATCATATGAACTTACTCGTGCGATCAAATCGCCAAATTAACACCTTTAATAACGAATTTGGCATCAAAATCAAAGGAAAATCTCATGAACTCTTCAGTTCCATTTTTAACAACCGAGGGTCCGATTAACGTCATTTCAAGTCCGTTTCTTAAAAAATTTTACAGGCTCAACCTAAATACCATATAACACCTGTACCGGGCTCCAAAATCAAGATATAGGCCCGATACCATCAATTTCAAATACATTCAAATTTTCAAATACTCTTAAAATTTCAACTAAACAATTTTCTTCAAAAATTTATTTGTCGGGCTTGGGACCTCAGAAATCAATCTCGGGCATACGCCCAAGTCCCATATTTTTCTACAAACCCTCAGGGACCATTAAATCACGGATCCGGGTCCGTTTACCCAAGATGTTGACCGAAATCAACTTAAATTCAATTTTAAATGCCAAATTAGCATTTTCATCAAATTTTCACATAAAAACATTTTGGATATACACCCAGACCATGCGTGCAAATTGAGCTAAGATAAAAGGAGGCTTTTAAGATTCAGAAATACAAAATTTACTTGTAAATCAAGTGATGACCTTTTGGGTCATCACATTTTCTGTCCAAGTTTATGAATGAAGTCTGTGTTAACCGTTGTTCAGATGGCTTCATTATCCAGTTTTGAGTATTAAAAATGCTAGGTGACAAATTTTTGCATTTATTAAGTAACCATTGTGTGACGACCCGATCCGTCGTCTCATGGTTTACTGCTCTGTTTTCTCTATTTTCCGCTTCTTTATGCTTCATTATCCATGTCTTATGTGTCTGAGTTGGTTTGGAGTGGTTTTGGTAGGAAATGAGACACTTAGTCTATTAAAGGAAGGCTTGGTTATGAAAAGTCAACTGGATGTTGACTTATATGTTAGAGGGCTCGGATGCGAATTCTGATGGTTCGGTTAGCTTCGATGGATGATTTGTGTCTTAGGAGTGTGATTAGAAGTGGTTTTGGAGGTCCGGCGTAGAATTAGCCTTGAATTGGCGAAGTTAGTATTTTGGCGAAATCCGGTTGATAGGTGAGATTTTGATCCGAGTGTCGGAATGGAATTCTGAGAGTTTTTGTAGCTTCATTATGTGATTTGAAATGTGTGTGTAAAATTTTAGGTCATTCGGAGGTGATTTGGTTGGATTTTTGATCAAATGCAAGTTTCAAAAGTTTTAGAAAAACTTAGGCTTGAATTGAATGTAATTTGATAGTTTTGGTGTTGTTTGAGGTATTTTGGTGATTGAAATAAGTTTGGATAATATTTTAGGTTGTGTTGGTTCTTTTGGTTGATGTCCCGGGGTCCTCGGGGTGATTTTGGATGGCTAACGGGGAGTTTGGAATTGAAAAACATAGCAAAAAATGCAGCAGCAGGTGCAGACAATATTTGACCTTCGCGATCGCGGGTGATCCCTCGTGTTCGCATTGAAGGATTTTTGGCAGGCCTACTTTGTTCTTCGCATTTGCAATAGTGGGTCTGCGAATGCGGAAGGAAAATATTTGGTGCTTTGCATTCGCAATGTGGAGTCCGCGTTCGCATCGTAGAAGTTGAGGTCCAGCAAAGTTATTCATCGCGTTCGCGTATATGGTGTCGCGTTCGCGTAGGTTCAGGGGCCAAGGCATCACGTTCGCGGGAGTGCTAACGCGTTCATGAAGATTTATTTTGGTCAAGGTAAGTTTTGTTTATCGCGAACGTGGGAGTTGGACCGCGTTCGCATAGAAGAAATTATAGCTGGGCAGAAGGGTTTTTAAAATATTTCATCCGCGAGCCTAAGTCATTTTTCCACCATTGTTTAGTATTTTGAGAGCTCTTTGGGAGAAATTGAAGAGGGATTCGAAGAGGATTGATTGGAAGTAAGTTCTATGAGATAAAAACGTGATTATATCATGAAATTAACCTAGAAATTTATGGAAATTTAACTAAAAAATGGAAGAACTAGGGCTTGGGTTTTGAGATTTTTAAATTGGAATTTGAAGGGACATTTGAGGTAATGTTTGAGAGTTTTTGGTATGTATGGACTCGTGGCGAGATAAGGAAACCCGTTGATGTAAAAAAATTTGAGTTTCGAGAAGTGGACCCGGGAGCTCGGGTTTTTCCAAATTCGGGATTATTTATTTTTTTCGATTATTTTCGCTTGAGTTTTGTTCCCTTAGCCTATTGTAACGTATTCGTTGTGGTTTTGGTCAGATTCGACGCGCGAGGAGGCCGATTTGAGAGGCAAAGGCATAGCGAGCTAGAGTTTTGGCTGGTTTGAGGTGAGTAATGAATGTAAATGATGTCCTGAGGGTTTGAAACCTCAGATTTGCACATTGTAGTGCTATATTGAGGTGAGACACGCGCTTGATGATGATCGCGGGGTCGTTTACTATTGGGGATTTGGACTTGGTCCGTCCCGAGTGATGTTTTTATCGCGTAATTGATTGAATTTTATTTTGATATCATCATTATTTGGACTAATTGTCATATTTGGGCTTCGTGCCAACTATTTGAACCCTTCGGGGATTGCTATCACTATTTTCTCACTATTTTGACATATTACTTGAACTCAGTCCTATTGTTTAATATTGTTTTACAAACTCAGCCACTTTTACTTAGATTTGAAACTTAAATGAAATTTCTAATGATGTTTTGGGATGAGAACTACTATTTTATTGTGGCCCGAGGGGCTTATGTGATTTCTGGACTGAGTATGGGATCGGGCTGCATGCCGCAATAGTATTATATTGATATTGATATGAGGCCGCGGGCCTAGTTAATGCCACGAGATGGCTTGTTATTACGCTTGGGCTGTAAGGGACCCCTCCCGGAGCCTGCACACCCCCAGCCGTCGACGATAAATAAATGGATCGAGATGCACGCCGCAGCGGGTACTAAAGAGTACCGTACTATGTGTTGCATTCTTTTATTTGGCCATCATTTATTTTCTTATCTGTTGTAGCATTTCTTCATTTTGATTTCACTGATTTATTGATTTCATACTACTTGGTTTAAACTGTCGTATTATAGATTACAATGTGTTTATCCATGATTTCTTATTCTCAGCTATTATTTATGTTTATTACTCACTAGGTCGGAGTACTCACATTACTCCCTGCACCTTGCGTGCAGATCCAGGTGCACCAGAGGCTGAGTGAGGATTCTCTGTTGAGCAGCGCATATCTTGGAGCATCGAGGTAGCTGCATGGCATCCGCAGCCTTGATCTCTCCCTTCTATCCTTTGTTTTTATTTCATATTTCCCTAGAGTGACATGTATTAGCTTGATAAATCTATATTACAGGCTCAAACTTGTGACACCGAATCATTTGGGCTATGTAGTAGTTTTGTTATTTGAAATTCCTCACATTTAACTCTTACTTCAGACTTCTAATATGTTGATTTGGTAATTTAATTATGTTAGTTAATAATGAACTATATAATGAATTGGGTTAAGGCTGTTAATTGGTCGGGATTCCTAGCATTGTGTTGGGCGCCATCACGACCTAGGTTGGGGTCGTGACAAGTTGGTAACAGAGCCTAGGTTACTTGGTCTCGCAAGTCATGAGCCGGTTTAGTAGAGTCTCGCGGATCGGTACAGAGACATCTGTATTTATCCTCGAGAGGCTGCAGAACCTTTAGGAAAAACTTCATCTTCTTGAAATTCTCGTCGTGCGAACTTGTTAATTCGAGTACTAAACTTCTCTTTATTTTATTCTCTCACAGATGGTGAGGACTCGCGCTACCGGACGAGGTGGACGACTACTAGTACCACCCACTGAGGCCACCAGAGGCCGTGGACGCGATCGTGGTCGTGGCAGAGGCAGAGTAGTGAGGGCATCACCTATTGATCCACCAGCTGCCCCAGCTCCGAATCAGACTCCAACAGCACCAGTTCAGGCACTAGCTATGCCCATCGTGATCCTGGGTCTTTAGGAGGCCTTGGCACAAATCTTGATAGTTTGCACTCGCCTGGCTCAGGCAGTTTCAACCACCACAATAGCAGCATCTTCACAGGCCGGGGGAGGCAATCAGACCCCCGTTGTTCGCACACTTGAGCAGGTGGTGCAGGGATTACAGATGCCAGGAGCACCTCTAGCTCAGCCAGTTGCACCAATTCAGGACTTTGTAGTTCTAGCTATGCCAGACAATGAGCAGCATCATCTTGAGAGGTTTGGTAGTCTCCAGCCTCCGACATTCAGTGGTGCTGAGGGTGAGGATGCCCAGGGTTTTCTTGACAAGTGTCAGCGCATGCTCCGTACATCAGGGATTCTTGAGTTGAGTGGTGTGGCATTTACTACCTTTCAGTTCTTGGGGACTGCTTTCACTTGGTAGGAGGATTTTGAGAGGCGTAGGCCTGCCGGTGCAACACCCCTTTCTTGGCAGTAGTTCTCCGCTCTCTTCCTGGAGAAGTATGTACCGTAGTCCTACAGAGAGGAGGTGCATAGGCAGTTCGAGTGGTTGACGCAGGGAGATATGATTGTGACCTACTATAAGATGAGGTTTTCACAGTCGACCCATGATGATGTTTGGATGATTCCGACAGATCGTGAGAGGATCACGAGATTTTTGGATGGCCTTAACTACCATCTCCATATTCTAATGACTAAAGAGAGAGTATTGGGTTCTACGTTTGAGGAGGTGGTCGATATCGCTCGTGAGATTGTGATGGTTCCCGTAGAGAGCGAGAGGAAAGGGAGGCCAAGAGGCCTCGAGGATCAAGTAGTTTCAGTGGTGCTCCATCTAGGGGTCATTTCCAGCATGGTAGAGGTCATTCTTTCAGGCCTGCTCAGTAGGCCCGTCCAGAGTATCATGGGGCATATTCAGACTGTGGTCATCACAATTGTCAGTAGGGCCAATCTTCACTCAGCGCCCTCCCAGCTCTGAGTTCATCTCATGCCCCATTAGCTCAGGGTTCTTCTGCGCCGAGTGCATCTGCTAGTAACTCCGGTGTTCGGGGTGGCCTTCAGTCCCCATATCCAACACCGGGTAGTTGTTATGAGTTCGGTGATTTTGGGCATATGAGGAGGCAGTGTCCTCGACTTTATGGTGGTTAGTTTCAGTAGAGGGATCGGCCCTCGACATCTGCACCAGTTACTTCATCACCCGCCCAGCCAGCCAGGGGTAGAGGTCAGGTAGCTAGGGGTAGCCCTAGAGGTGGAGGTCGATCAGGCAGTGGCCATGCTCATTTTTATGCTATTCTAGGCATGACAAATGCCATTTCTTTAGGTGCTGTCATTACAAGTATTATTTCAGTCTGCCACAGAGATGACTCTGTATTATTTGATCCCGGTTCCACCTATCCATATGTGTCTTCATATTTTGCTCATTATTTGGGTATGCCCCGGGAGTCTCTTTCCTTACCTATTCATGTGTCTACCCTGGTGGGCAATACTGTTATGGCGGACCGTGTGTACCGATCATGTGTTGTGACTATTGGGGGTCTGGATACCCGAGTTGATCTATTGCTATTGAGCATGGTGGACTTTGATGTTATTTTTGGCATGGATTGGTTATCTCTGTGTCATGATATTCTAGACTGTCATTCTAAGACACTCACTTTGGCTATGCTGAGTGTTCCGTGGATCGAGTGGCATGGTATGACTGACTATGTTCCGAGTAGAGTGATATCTTTCTTGAAGGCCCAGCGTATGGTTGGGAAGGGTTATCTGTCATATTTAGCCTTTGTGCGGGATGTTGGAGCTGAGACTCCTAGCATTGACTCAGTCCAGTTGTGAGGGATTTTCCTGATATATTTCCTACAGACCTGTCGGGCATGCCACCGGACAGGGATATTGATTTTGGTATTGATTTGGTGTCGGGGACTCATCCCATTTCCATTTTGCCGTATCGTATGGCACCAGCGGAGTTGAAAGAATTGAAGGAGAAACTTTAAGAACTCCTAGATAAGGGGTTCATTCGGCCGAGTGTATCACCATGGGGTGCACCAGTTCTGTTTGTGAAGAAGAAGGATGGCACAATGAGAATGTGCATTGACTACATGTAATTGAACAAAGTAACAGTGAGGAACAAGTACCCCCTGCCTCGTATTGATGATTTATTCGACCAGCTTCAGGGAGCGAGGGTATTCTCCAAGATTGATCTCCATTTGGGCTATCACCAGTTGAAGATCAGGGATAAGATATTCGTAAGATTGCTTTCAGGACTAGATATGGTCGCTACGAGTTTCTTGTCATGTCTTTCGGGCTGACCAATGCCCCAGCAGCGTTCATGCATATGATAAACAGTGTATTTTGGCCTTATCTAGTTTCATTCGTTATTGTATTCATTGATGATATTCTGGTGTACTCGCGTAGTCAGGAAGAGCACACGGAGCATTTGCGAGTGGTATTGAAGAGTTTGAGGGAGGAGAGGCTTTATGAAAATTTCTCCAAGTATGAGTTTTGGCTCGGGTCACTGGCTTTCGTAGGACACATGGTGTCCAGCGAGGGTATTTAGGTCGATCCGAAGAAGATAGAGGTGGTGCATAGTTAGCCTAGACCATCCTAAGCCACAGAGATTCATAGTTTTCTTGGGTTGGTAGGCTATTAATGCTAGTTTGTTAGGGATTTTCATCCATTGCATCGCCCTTGACCAAGTTGACTCAGAAGGGTGTTCCATTTGTATGGTCGGACGAGTGCGAGGAGAGCTTTCAAAAGCTCAAGACAGATTTGACCACAACTCCAGTATTGGTTTTGCCATTAGCTTCAGGTTTATATACTGTATATTGTGATGCTTCGCGAGTTGGGATTGGCTGTGTATTGATGCAGGAGGATAGAGTTATTGCTTATGCTTCTCGTCAGTTGAAGCCCCATGAGAAGAACTACCAAGTTCATGATTTGTAGTTGGCTGCTATAGTTCATGCATTGAAGATTTGAAGGCACTACTTGTATGGCGTATCTTGTGAGGTATTCACCGACCATCGCAGTCTTCAGCATTTGTTCAAGCAAAAAGATCTTAAGTTAAGGCAGTGAAGATGGCTAGAGTTGCTTAAGGATTATGATATTACTATTCTGTATCATCCGAGAAGGTCCAATGTAGTGGTCGATGCTTTGAGCCAAAAGGCAGTGAGTATGGGGAGCTTGGCGTACATTCCAGTTGGGGAGAGGCCATTTGCAGTTGATGTTCAGTCCTTGGCCAATCGGCTTGTGAGATTAGATATTTCAGAGCACATCCGGGTATTAGCTTGTGTGGTTTCTCGGGCTTCCTTATATGATCGCATCAGAGAGCACCAATATGATGATCCACATTTGCTTGTCCTTAAGGACAGAGTTCAGCATGGCGATACCAGAGATGCGACCATTAGCGATGACGGTGTGTTAAGGATGCAGGGCCGGATCTGTGTGCCCGATGTGGATAGGCTTAGAGAGTTGATTCTGGAGGAGCCCATAGCTCGCGATATTCTATTCATCCGGGTGCCGCGAAGATGTATTAGGATTTGAGGCAGCACTATTGGTGAAGAAGAATGAAAAAAGATATTGTGGGATTTGTGGCTCGGTGTCTCAATTGTCAGCAGGTGAAATATGAGCATCAGAGACCTGGTGGGTTGCTTCAGCAGATAGATGTTCCCAAGTGGAAGTGGGAGAGGATTACTATGGACTTTGTTGTTGGACTTCCTCGGACTTTGAAGAAATTTAATGCTATTTGGGTGATTGTTGATCGGTTGACCAAGTCCGCGCACTTTATTCCTATGTGTACTACCTATTCTTCAGAGCGGCTGGCAGGGATATATATCTGGGAGATTATTCAGTTGCATGGAATTTCAGTATCTATCATCTCAGATAGAGGTACTCAGTTTACTTCGTAGTTTTGGAGAGACGTGCAGAGAGAGTTGGGTACTCAGGTGGAGTTGAGCACATCGTTTCATCCTCAGACGGACGGATAGTCCAAGCGTACCATTCAGATATTGGAGGGCATGTTGCGTGCTTGTGTCATCGATTTTGGAGGTTCATGGGATGAGTTTTTGCCACTTGCAGAGTTTGCCTATAACAACAGCTATCAGTCCAGCATTCAGATGGCACCGTATGAGGCCTTGTATGGGAGACGATGTAGATCTCTAGTTGGCTGGTTCGAGCCCGGCGAGGCTAGGCTATTGGGGACAGATTTGGTTCTGGATGCCTTAGAGAAGGTGAAAGTGATTCAGGAGAGACTTCGTACAGCATAGTTGCGTCAGAAGAGTTATGCAGACCGGAAGGTTCGAGATGTATCCTACATGGTTGGTAAGAAGGTATTGCTGAAGGTTTCGCCCATGAAGGGTGTTATGAGATTTGCGAAGAAAGGGAAGTTGAGCCCGCAGTTCATTGGGCCTTTTGAGGCACTTAGGAGGATTAGGGAGGTGGCTTATATGCTTGCTTTGCCACCCAGCTTGTTGAGTGTGCATCTGGTATTCCATGTTTCAAATCTCCGAAAGTATGTTGGGGACCCATCTCATGTGTTCAACTTCAGCATGGTTAAGTTGGATGATGATTTGACCTTGTGGAGCCAGTGGCTATTTTGGGTCGTCAGGTTTGAAAGTTGAGGTCGAAAGATATAGCTTCAGTGAAGGTGCAGTGAAGAGGTCGACTCGTGGAGGAGGCTACCTGGGAGACCAAGCGGGAGATGCGAAGCAAATATCCTCACCTATTTGAGGCTTTAGGTATGTTTCTTGACTCGCTCGAGGACGAGCATTTGTTTAAGTTGGGGAGGATGTGACGACTCGACCCGTCATCTCATGAGTTACCGCTCCGTTTTCCCTATTTTGCGCTTCTTTATGCTTCATTATCCGTGTCTTATGTGTTCGAGTTGGTTTGGAGTGATTTTGGTAGGAAATGAGACACTTAGTCTCTTAAAGGAAGGATGGATTTGGAAAAGTCAACTGGATGTTGACTTATGTGTTAGAGGGCTCATATGGAAATTTCGATGGTTCGGTTAGCCTCGGTGGATGATTTGTGACTTAGGAGTGTATTCAGAAGTGGTTTTGGAGGTCCGGCGTAGAAGTAGGCTTGAATTGGCGAAGTTAGTATTTTGGTGAAACCCGATTGATAGATAAGATTTTGATCCGAGGGTCGGAATGGAATTCCGAGAGTTGTTGTAGCTTCACTATGTGATTTGGGATGTGTGTGTAAAATTTCAGGTCATTCGAAGGTGATTTGGTTGGGTTTTTGATCAAATGCATGTTTCGAAAGTTTTAGAAGAACTTAGGCTTGACTTCGATGTAATTTGATAGTTTTGGTGTTGTTTGAGGTATTTGGTGATTGGAACAAGTTTGGATAATATTTTACGATGTGTTGGTGCTTTTGGTTGAGGTCCCGGGGGCCTCGGGGTGATTTTAGATGGCTAATGGGGAGTTTGGAATTGAAAAAGCTAGAAGAAAATGCAGCAGCAGATGCAGGCAATATTTGGCCTTCGCGATCTCGGGTGATCCCTCGCGTTCGCATTGAAGGATTTTTGGCAGGCCTATTTTTGTTCTTTGCGTTCGCAATAGTGGGTCCGCGAACGCGGAAGGTAAATTTTTGGTGCTTCGCGTTCGCAATGTGGAGTCCGCGTTCGCATAGTATAAGTTGAAGTCCAGCAAAGTTATTCATCGCGTTCACGTATATGGTGTCGCATTCGCGTAGGTTCAGGAGCCAAGGCATCGCGGTCGTGGGAGTGCGGATGCGTTCGTGAAGAGTTATTTTGGTCAAGGTAAGTTTTTTTCATCGCGAACGCGGGGATTTTACCGCGTTCACATAGAAGAAAATTATAGCTAGGCAGAAGGGTTTTTAAAATATTTCATCCTCGAGCCTAAGTCATTTTTCCACCATTGTTGAGTATTTTAAGAGCTCTTTGGGAGAAACTGAAGAGGGATTTGGAGAAGATTGATTGGAGCTAAGTTCTATGAGCAAAAAACGTGATTATATTGTGAAATTAACCTAGATATTCATGGAAATTTAACTAAAAAATGGAAGAACTAAGGCTTGGGTTTTGAGATTTTTAAATTGGAATTTAAAGGGCCATTTGAGGTCGGATTTGAGAGTTTTTGGTATGTATGGACTCGTGGCGAGATAAGGAACTCGTTGATGTGAAAACTTTTAAGTTTCAAGAAGTGGTCCCGGGACTCGGGTTTTACCAAATTTGGGATTATTGATATTTTTCGATTATTTTTGCTTGGGTTTTGTTCCCTTAGCCTATTGTAACATATTCGTTGTGGTTTTGGTCAAATTAGACGCGCGAAGAGGACGATCTGAGAGGCAAGGACATAGCGAGCTAGAGTTTTGGCCGGTTTGCGGTGAGTAATGAATGTAAATGATGTCTTGAGAGTTTGAAACCCCGAATTTGCACATTGTAGTGCTATATTGAGGTGAGACATGCGCTTGATGATCAGCGCGGGGTCGTTTACTATTAGGGATTGGGACTTGGTCCATCCCGAGTGATGTTTTTACCGCGTAATTGATTGAAGCTTATTTGATATCATTATTATTTGGACTAATTATCATATTTGGGCTTCATGCCAACTATTTGAACCCTTCGGGGATTGCTATCACTATTTTCTTACTATTTTGACATATTACTTGAACTCAATCCTATTGTTTAAAATAGTTTTACAAACTCAGCCACTTTTACTTAGATTTGAAACTTAAATAAAATTTCTAATGATGTTTTGGGCTGAGAACTACTATTTTATTATGGCCCGAGGGGCTTATGTGATTTTTGGACTGGGTATGGGATCGGGCTGCGTGCCGCCGCAGTATTATATTGGTATTGATATGAGGTCACGGGCCTCGTTGATCCCACGAGATGGCTTATTATTGCGCTTGGGCCGTAAGGGACCTATCCTGGAGTCTGCACACCACTAGTGAGTGTCGTCGATGAAAAATAAATGGATCGGGCTGCACATCACAGCGGGTACTAGAGAGTACCGTACTATGTTTTGCATTCCTGGCTATCATTTATTTGCTTATCTGTTGTAGTATTTCTACATTTCGATTTCACTGGTTTATTAATTTCATACCACTTGGTTTAAACTGGAATATTATAGATTACAATGTGTTTATCCATGATGTCTTATTCTTAGCCATTATTTATATTTATTACTCACTGGGTCAGAATACTCACATTACTCCTTGCACCTTGCGTGCAGAACCAGGTGCACCTGAGGCTGAGTGAGGATTCTCTGTTGAGCAGCGCACATCTGGAAGCATCGAGGTAGCTGCATGACATCCGCAGCCTTGATCTCTCCCTTCTATCCTTTGTTTTTATTTCGTATTAGAGGCTCAGATTTGTGACACCAGATCTTTTGGGCTATGTAGTAGTTTTGTTATTTGAAATTTTGCACATTTAACTCTTACTTGACACTTTTAATATGTTGATTTGGTAATTTAATTGTGTTAGCTAATAATAAACTGCATAATGAATTGGGTTAAGGCTGTTAATTGGTCGGATTTATCTAGCAGTGTGTTGGACTCCATCACGATCAGGGTTGGGATCGTGACACATTGCCTGCTCAGTGACGAATGCTTTGCTCACGTTTTATTTCTCTATAAAAGAGAGTGAATGAGCATATGGTGTTCCTTGCGTTTACGTAGTTAATTAAGTTAGCATGCTATTCGTTGTTTTAGCCGATAAACTAATTTTAGGATGCAAATGGAAATTACATAGTACAAACGACCCTTATAATTCCAATAGCTAAGCCACACGCATCCTGTCGTGATCTCTCAGTAATCCCAGATTTAGGAAATGAACGATTCACAAACCTTCGTAGCTTACTTTAAGCGCGATTAATAATAAATTATCGTAATTATGGGTACGGTTCTTGTGACATGGTTACAATACATAAATTCAAACTCGATGTATATTTCATGTAACCCGACCATAACTTCGAATATTAATAAATACACATATTGTAGATTGTGGGTAAGGTTCCCGTAACACGATTCACAACATGTACAAAAACAAACAAGTGTACGGCAACCATAACTTATTCCAGAATTAACTCCATAAATAATTTAAAAGCAGTTGAAAGGCTAAAAATGCACAATAGCTATAGAATATGTCATTCATCAGATAATTAGCTAATTAATAATAGTTGAGCGACCATGATAAAACCATGGAACCCGAAAATACCTAACACTTCTCTCGGGTTAATAGAATTCCTTACCCGGATTTTTGTATTTCGCGGACTATAAAACAAAATCAAAACTTCCTCGATTCAGGATTTTAAACCGGTGACTTGGGACACTATAAATTATCCCAAGTGGCGACTCTGAATTAAATAATAATAATCCCATTTCGATTATTGTCACTTTAATAGAAAAAAATCTCCTATTCCGCTCGGAAAAAGGAGGTGTGACAATGGGTGATGAGTTTATAAATGATTGTTTAGTATATAAAAGAAGAAGTATTTGAAAATGTACCCAATGGTGCGATAATTGATCGTTTTCAAAACATGACAAGTTGTTGGGCACAATTGTAATGATGATTTTTACTTACTATATGTTATGTTTAGTGGTACGGTACTTTTTAAATATATTGAATATTAAAACTAGTGCATGGTTCGGTTATTATTATAAGAAAATCTCACTTTATACCCATTAATTCCAAACTATTTACCCTTTAATGCCGAGACACAAACTATTTATTACTCCTACCCATGTTCCCCAAACTATTTACCCGCATTTCTTCTTCCTCCTCCTCATTTTACCTTCCTCACTTTACACCCATCGTATTTAAAATAATCCTTGTAAGGCCATCATTAGATGCAAGGCGAAACATGAAGAAAGTTGCTTTGATCATCAATTATATTAAGGAAGATGATGAGAAATCATTGTCCATATTTAGCAGTGAGGTCTGACTAATATTCATATGGTTAATCCCAGCAAGTTCATCCTTATTTACCCATGCGTTTACATAACTACTATGCCAAGACTTGTCCTAAAGATGAAATTCTCGTTGGCTCAGTAACCTCCCATATGTTCAAAGATTGCCCTGCCTCTGGCTCTGCCACCATTCGCCTCTTCTTTCATCATTGCTTTGTTGAATTGGTACTATTATTTTGAATATTTATTGTTTGATTCGATGTAGTGCTATTAAATATTGCTTATAGTATCTTCGAGTAAGTTTCTCAGATCAAAATTGTTATGTGTATTTTAATATCCATCATTGTTGGGCTTGAAGCTCAATTTTATTTTTGAAGATTTCTTGTTTGATTCAAAGTGGGAGCTGTTAAATATTGCTTATAGTACTTTCTAGAAGTTCATACTAAAATTTGATAGCATTTGGAGCTGATTTGAAATGATTGGGATCGAAATTTTCATTTGAAAATCGAAGAAGAACACAACTACAGGATACCGCTACGGTATACAATATGTTGTAGGAGTATATAGCTATACTGCAATAATATACTATTATAGTGTATACTATATTATTATAATATATTGTAATAATATGCAATATACTATAATAATATATTGTAATAATATACAATATACTATAATAGTATATTTATTACCCGTAAATTTACATGTCTTTTCCATTTTAATTTGCTTGAAGCTTTTACCAGTGTGAGGTAAAAATTGAAAATGTAATATATATATATATTTAGGATTTTTATTTTTTTTATTGATAACTGATATTATTTTAATTTAATAATTAAATTAAACTTTTTTAACTCTTTGCGTACAATTGTATAACCTATTGGTATAACTATATACTATATTGGTATCAAATGTTAGTTAATATTTTTTTGGTTGTATTAGCTACATTTAATTGGTACACCTTTGATTTTTCTTTAGTGATAATATAAAAAAATAAAAAATAGTAAAAATAATAAATAAAATTATATTATGAAGAGAAAAAGAATATAAAAAAAGAAGTTAAATGAAATTAGAATAAGAAAAAAGTAAAAAATAAGAAGAAAACGAGAAAAAAGAAAAGGAAAAAAAGAAAAAGAAAAGAAAAAAGAAAAGAAAAGAAAAGAAAAGAAAAGAAGCATAGAAATAAAAAAAATGGAGAATAAAGAGAAAATTCCCCACAAAACCTACTATGGGTAGGAAATATAATTATTTTATGGTAGAAAAACAAATGGATAGACAAGGATAAATAGTTTTATTTTTGTGAATAACTGTGTCAAAACCCCTATTATGATATAGTACCTTGAGGTTTATCCTAGAATTTTAAATCTTGAACCCATAAAGTTATATTCCTAGATTCGCCACTGGTTGTGAGGTTCTTGATGATGTAGGGGGTCATTCAAAACAAGGATATCTTAGGATTATAATTCGAGGATTATCATTATGAGATAGATAAAACTAAGATTTTAGTATTCAATGTATACTAGTTTAACGTAACCAATATCCAAACACAGAATAAATATAACCCTAAATTTTATACGCAAATCAATATCATAATCCCAATAGCGAAACGGGCCCTAGGGAAGTTAGGGCTTTGTTGTTAAGGAAATTGGTTAGCTTGGCGGAGTAAGACCACTAATAGCCTATTTGACCGAGTTTCTTTTGGCCAAAAATATTTTTTTTTCAAAGTTGAGGTATTTGGCGAAGCTTTTAAAAGGAAAAACGTATTTTTGACTAGAAGCAAAAGTAGTTTTTGAGAAGCAGAGAAACCTAGCTTCTTCCCAAAAGCATTATTTTGAAAAGTATTTTTTAGAAGATACTATAGAAGTACTTTTACAAGCTCGGTCAAATACTAATTGCTGCTCAAAATTTTTTAAAAAAATTAAGTAGATGAACACAAACTAGTTCTTACCAAAAGTAATTTTTTTTAAACAAAACACCTTTAAAAAAATCATGTTTCAAAATAAACAGATTTTAGAAGCTTAGCTAAACAAACAAAAAAATCATCCCAACCTGCTAAGTTGGTCCTGACAATCAAACCTAGACTTGTCAAACTCATTAAGATAAGATAAGCTGTAAACTTTTCTATTTCATAATAGGAATTTTTACATTCCTATACCACATGGGAAACCTTTTTTTACCCTCTATATTTAAGGTTGGACTTAATTACACTTAGTATACCAAATTACCATTTATATACCATAATTAATTAAGGGTATAATTAATAAAATATTTTTTACTCCTTAATTGAAGGATTTCCGTTTAATTCCACTTCTCCCGTACTTTCTCTCTCCTAATCCCTCAGCCCCGTACCCCGTGTTCTTTTTACCGATGCCCACGTTATTTTTACCATTTTCATCTTCTGAAACCACCCAACCTCCCTCTAAAATCACAGAAATTTGAAGAAACTGTTCAAATAAATTTGTTTCCCATTTTGCTCCAGTTAAAGTTAACCAATGAAGAACACCAAAGCTTCGAAAAATAGTCCTAAAAAATCAGCAGTAGCTGATATACCCTCCTTTGATTTGGGTATTTTATCCCCAAAATCATCCAAAAAGCAAAGCAAATCTCCACATGTATTTGCAGAGACTACTCATAGTTCCTCTCCCCAAAAAAACAGAACCGAGATGAGAACCAAACAAAAACTAATTGTAGATGCTGGAGAAACTTCTACACCAGTCAAACAAGTCAAACGAAAAGGAGAGGTCAAACAAGTCAAACGAAAAGATATTTCTGTAGATGACGACTTTGTAGAAGAGATATCTAATCTTCGATCAGGAAAGAAAGCAAAGGTCTCTCCTGTTTTGAAAAATCTAAAAATGCAGAAACATTAAAAAAAATAACCCTAAAATTGTTCGAAACCAATCATTGGCGAAGGTAAACATTTATTAGCTTTGTTTCTAATTTTTTTGTTTGGTTTAAGATGGTAAAATATGTGTTCTACGTGTTTTAGACAAGTGTAGATTAATTGTATTAATTTTGAAGATTATTTGTAGTTGTGATATTCTGCCTTTATAATGTTTTAGACAAGTGTAGATTAATTGTAGTTTTTTTTTAGTTATAATGTTAGGTAATTTGTACTATTTGAAGCAGAATTGTAGTTATGTTTCGTTGCTGCGTTTTTTAGAAAATGCTTTAAATTGTATTTATTATGTAATCATTTGTAGGTATATTGTTAAATATGTGTTCTACTTTATTTAGACAAATGTATATTAATTGTTTTAATTTTGAAGATTATTTGTAGTTGTGATGTTCTGCTTTTATATTTTTAGATATTTTGTAATTTTTTTATAGTTATATTGTTAGGTAACTTATACTATTTATGTCACGACCCCAAACCCCGCACTAGTCGTGATTGCGCCTCTCGTGAAGACAAGGCCAGCCAACTAACTCATCTAGTCTTTTCTAAAATAGTTAAACATGAATAAACAGCTTAAATAAGACTTAATAATATTAATTAGCGGAAATACAATCCAACACAGCCCTAATCGGGGTGTCACAAGTCACGAGCATCTATTAGAGTGAAAATCCAACTACAAGGTCTAAAATATACAACACCAGAATCATGAACAAAAGAGAGAGAGAGAAACAGTGCTGTGAATGTTGGCAGTCACCTCGCTAACTCCTATAACTCTGCATCTGATTAGCCAAAATCCGTTAACGGGTGGATAAATACCTGCATCTGCACACAAGGTGCAGGGAGTAAAGTGAGTACTCCAACTCAGTGAGTAATAAAGGTAAATAACAACTAAGCAGTAAGAAATCACGTATAACAAATCATCATGCTGTATAGAGCAGTGCGAACCCTTGTTGAGAAAAACGGTGAAACTATAAAATCTTTAGAGAAACATCTTAGCTCAGTTTAAACCTCTTTTAAAAATGTCTTTCAGCGGTCACGCAAATGAATACAAACACATATTGTCGATAAGCACAGAAATCCGCCCCTTGGCACAACACTCGATCAACAGATAATGCTAGGCAATCAAGTAGATATTGCATGAAGTAGCACAGACAACAGATAAATGAAATAAAGTAAACACATAGAACAGTACTAGTACCGCTACAGCATGTAGCCCGATCCATATATCGCTGCGGCTTGCAGCCCGATCCACTTATCGTCGACGACGCTCACTGGGGGTGTGCAGACTCCGAGAAGGGCACCTTACTACCCAAGCGCAATATCAAGCCATCTCGTGGAATCAAATTTAGGCCCTCGGCCTCATATCAAATCAGTATCTCACTGTTGCGGCGTACATCCAAATTCACAAGTATCCTCACAATACAGGCCCTTGGCCTTACTCAGTCAAACTCACATAAGCCACTAGGGCAACAGTAAAACATGATGCTCAGTCCAAATGTTATTAGAAATATCATTTCAAGTGTTAAAGCAAAATAAACTTGGGTGAGTCTTAAAAACAATGGAAAATACATGACTGAGTTCAAGTATAAAATCAAAATAATAAGGAAATATCAACAACAATACCCGAAGGGTTCAAATAGCTGGCACGAAGACCAAATATGGCAATCAGCCCAATTTATGATGATAACAAGTAAATTTCAGTCAAATACGCAGTAAATTTATCAATCGGGACGGACCAAGTCACAGTACCCTACGGTGCTCTACCCCACGCTCTCCATCCAGCGTGCAAGTCACCTCAATATAGCACTACGGTGTGCAAATACGAGGTTTCAAACCCTCAGAATATCATATTCAATCATTACTCACCTCGATTCGGCGAAATCTCTAGCTAGCGATGCCTTTGCCCCTCAAATAGGCCTCCACGTGCGTCGAATATATCCAAAATCAGAGCGAATACATCACAATATGCTAAGGGAAAAAAGCCCAAGCAAAAACAATCAATAACAGGCACAAATCCCGAAATTATCAAAACCCGAGCCCCGGTCCCACTTCTCGAAACTTAGAAATTTTTACATCAATAGATTCCTTATCTCCTTACGAGTTCATACATATAAAAAATACTAAAATCGGAGTCCAAATGACCCCCCAAATCCTCATTTAAAGGACTCTTAAACTCAAGCCCTAATCCTCCATTTTTTTGCCCTTTAATTCCTTCAATTACAGCCCTAAATTCATGAAATACAACCATAGAATGGAGTTTTAGTTCCAAAATTCCTTACCTTAACGAAGTCTCTTGATTTCTCTCTTCAGAATCGCCCAAAAAACTCCAAGGTCAAAGGTAAAAATGGTGAAATAACCCAAAATCGCGAAATGAAATAACATATATAGTCTGCCCAGGCATTTCTGCATCTGCTGTCGAAAACCCGCTTCTGCAGTAAAATCCCCCGCTTCTGCGGTTCTTCACTTAAAACCCAAAATCGCATTTGCGATTGAACTTCCGCATCTGCGGCTTCGCAGATGCGGCCTTCTTGACCGCTTCTGCGGTATCTGCTCACCTAGACCATTTTCGCTTCTACGATGAATCGCCCGCATCTGCAATCCCCAGTCCGCAGATGCAAAAATACCAGAAATAGCAATATTAGTTGTTGCAACAAAATTCCAATCTCTCCGAAATGATTCTGAAATCACCCTGAGGCCCTCAGGACCTCAACCAAAAGCACAAACATATTCTAATACCTTATTCAAACTTGTACCAACCTTCAAATCATCTCAAACAACACCAAATCACCCAAAACACATCGAATTCAAACTTAAGTTTCTAAAATCTTCTGAAATACACTTTTGATCAAAAACCCAACCAAACCACGTCTGAATGACCTGAAATTTTGCACACACATCACAAATGACATAACGGAACTACTGCAACTTCTGTAATTGCATTCCGACTTCTATATCAAAATCTCACCTATCAACTGGAAAATGCCGAAATCTTAATTTTGCCAATTCAAGCTTAAACCTTCCACGGACTTCCAAAATGCATTCCGATCACTCTCTTAAGTCCCAAATCACCTAGCAGGACTAACCAAATCATAAAATTTCCTATCCAAGATCATATACAAACAAGTCAAATCTTGGTCAAACCCTTTCAAATTTCAAGCTTTCAACTGAGACTGTTCTTTCAATTCATACCGATTTCTGTGAAAGCCAAAATCAACGATCTATATCAGTCATAATACATAACACGGGGCAAGTCATGCCCGAGAATTGGTGATCAAAGCGCAAAAGCTCAAAATGACTGGTCGGGTTGTTACATCCCCCCCCACTTAAACACATGTTTGTCCACGAACGTTCCCAGAGTTGTTCTAGAAGCCAACCAATAGTTGAATAACCTTACCAAGCATATACCCCGGGATGATCTCACATCACCTATCTCATATAGGTCCGATAACACCTTTTAACTAAAATTACACAATCCAATCTAGCCTATAAATCGTAGAACCACATTTTCACTTCTAAAACCATCAATACGATCAAAACCTCATACCTATACTTCGAATAGGGCTGAACTAGATGTAGTAACGCATGCCTGAATCCTCAAGTGCAATTATTCGATATACCACGTAACTCAAACACATGTAGCGATAACTTCCATTCACAGTAGCTGCACACAACACCCGAATACCGGTAGAAACCTCTTATCAACTAAAGTCTCATTCCAACACTTCCATATACTACCAATGATAAATGAAACACGCAATAAATCATAACATCTCACAACACAGAAAAGCAACTCATAGATCTCCCCAGATCACTAACAAGCTCAATAGCGATCGAATCAACCTATCCCTCAACAATACAATTCGGGGCCAACCAAGCCGTCTCAAGCTAGAACACACATCCATATTGGCCTGCCAACGAACTCATCATCAAGGAAGCCTAAAGCTACTCCTTAAACTACTACAACTCCTACTAGAGCCATACGATATGGTGCCTGGCACCAAATTAATACCGAAATCCACAACCTCGCCCGACGACATGCCGGCCACGAGAAACGTATCCAAACCGTCCCTCAACACTGGAACTGAATCAATGGTAGAAACCTCTGTACCGACATGCATCACGAAGGCCTAATTAAAAAAAGCAATCCTTCTCAGCCATCTACTGGGTCTTTGGAATATAAACCACTCTGCTAGAACATAATCCGACGCACCTCTCCACTCAATCCGTGGCATTTCTGGCATAGCCCATAGCGCAATAGTCCAGAATAACCCAATACTAAGACAACCAGTCTACAGCCCGATATTATATCCAAAATCTAACATACCAAGCAAAGAAAGATCCACTCGGGCCTCCAAATCTCGGTAGTCACTAAATTGTGATGACTCGGCCCGTCGTCTCATGAGTTACCGCCCCGTTCTTCCCATTTTCTATTTCTATATGCTTCTTTATCCGTGTCATTTGTAGTAGAGTTGATTTGGAGTGATTTTGATAAGAAATGAGACACTTAGTCTTTTTAAGGAAGGCTTAGTTTGAAAAAGTCAATCGGAAGTTGACTTATGTATTAGAGGGATCGGATGTAAGTATAGAGTTAGGCTTGAATTGGCGAAGTTAGTATTTTGGCGATTTTCGGTTGATAGGTGAGATTTTGATCTGGGGATCGGAATGAAATTTCGAGAGTTGTTGTAGATTTGTTAGGTGATTTGGGATATATGCGCAAATTTCAGGTCATTCGAACATGGTTTAGTTGGGTTTTTGATCGAATGTGTATTTTGGAAGTTTTAGAAGAACTTAGGCTTGAATTCGATGTAATTTGATGGTTTTGGTGTTGCTTGAGGTGTTTTGATGATTGGAACAAGTTTTGATGAGGTTTTAGGATATGTTGGTATTTTTGGTTGAGGTCTCGGGGGCCTCGGGTCTGTCTCGGGTGCCCAACGGGTAATTTTTGGAACTTGTTGAACTGTTGGTTGCTGGTATATGGTTTCCTTCTTCGTGAATGCGAGGGGAGTCTCGCGAACGCGAAGAGGAAAGATGGAAGGCTGTGATTTTGGCCTTTGCGAACGCGAAGGGGTAGTCGCGAACACGAAGGAGTGGGTCAAGGTGCTATGCGAACGCGGGGGAGTAGTCGCGAACGCGTAGAAGGAAAATTAGGACTGGGGTCATTTGGCCTACGCGAACGCAAAGCTTGCTACGCGAACGCGACGGGCCTGGTAACGCAAACGCGAATGCAAATACTGGAACGTGAATGCGAAGGTTCAGGGGAAATGGGCTTCGCAAACGCGAGCAATAGTACGCGAACGAGAAGAAGAAAAGTGCTGGGCAGAATGTTAAGTTCTGAAAATGGGACTTCGTTCCCATTTTCCATTTTTAGCGATTTGGAGCTAGGGTAAGGTGATTTTTTGACAGATTTTTAGAGAGAACAATGGGGTAAGTGTTCTTAACTAAATTTTGGTTGTATAACTTGAATCTATTACTAGTTTTGGCGTTTAATCCGTAAATTTTGATAGAAAAGGTTAGAAAACCCTCTTGGATAGAATCATTGATTGAGGGTCAAAATGTGAAGGGAATTGGATAATTTTGGTATGGTTATACTCGTGGCGAGATGAGGAATCCGATGATGTTGATTTTCTGATTTTTCAAGACGTGGGCCCAGGGCTCGAGTTTTTGCTAAATTCGAGAATTTTGGTATTCTTCGATTATTTTGATTAGACTTCGTTCCCATAACATATTATGACGTATTCGTTCTGACTTTGGATAGATTCGACGCACATGGAGGCCAATTCGAGGGGCAAAGGCATCGCGAGTTAAAGAAATAGCCGGTTCGAGGTAAGTAATCATTTTAAATGATGTCCGGAGGGTTTGAAACCCCGGATTTGCACAACTTAGTGCTATATTGAGTTGAGATACATGTTGTGTGATGAGCGTGAGGTTCAATGCTATTAGGGGATTGTGACTTGGTCCATCCTGAATGACATTTTTACTATATTTTTGATTGAGACATATACTTTATTGTTGTGAATTGGGCTTGTTGCCATGTTTGGGGCATTGTGCCGACCTGTAGAACCCTTAGGGGATTTTTAACTGGTTTTCCTCACTTATTTGCTAAAAATTATATCCTCAGTCATGTTTCCAATTGTTTAAAAACGATATGAACCAGATTTTTGAAATGTTAATCATAAATGAAAGAAAAATGAGGGTTGAGATCCCCACCGTATATTATTTTTCCCGAGAGGTGGTGAATTTAATGAATGAGAGGGGTTGAGGACCCAATAGTGAGGGTATTTTATATAATATGGATCGGGCTGCACGCCGCAACAAAAGAATATTTTATATGTTGGATCAGGCTGTACGCCGCAGCAAATACATATATTGGATCGGGCTGCATGCCGCAACAATTAATTATATGGACCGGTTTGCACGCCGCAACAATATAATATATATATATATATATATATATATATATATATAT
>MU723725.1:47848-58061 GCA_026770625.1 Nicotiana glauca
GTTATTGTGAGAAGTACATGAATTGAGAACTGAGAATAATAACTAATAAATGAACTGAAATGCTCGAGGAGCGGATTCATACTGATTATACCTGTTTTACCTAGCTTAGGGAATTTCACTTGATTTCCCTATCACTTGTTGTTTAAATGATTTCCCTATCACTTCCTTAGTGCCTTTACGTGATTTCATACTGTCATCCATTATTTATTGTTATTACTCACTAGGTAGGAGTACTCACATTACTCCCCGCACCGTGTGTGCAGGTACAGGTATCCCTGAGGTATAGAGCGAGTTTTCCTGCCGTTCAGCTTTCGTTGGAGTTATTGAGGTAGCTGCATGGTGTTTGTAGACCCGATTACTCCCTCTATCTTTACTTACTATTCCACATTTTTGACATATTCTTGTATTAGATTGTTGAAACCTTGGATTAGAGGCTCAGACTTGTAACACCAGATCATTGGGCATTTGTAGGGATATTATTATGGCTTTCCGCATACCTCATCTTTTGTTTTAGACCTCTAACTATATCAAATTGGTGATTTAAGTTGTTAATTGGTAATATATTTTTAAATAAGAAGGGAGTGTGAGTGGTAATTGGTCGGGCTTTACTAGCATTGCATTGGGCGCCATCACGGCTGAGATTGGGGTCGTGACATAAACAGTGCCGATACACACAATCTACAACCACCACATCATAGCCTATATATGAGAACTTCTGTCTCCAAATCCATACAACACCTGAGTCACCATATCCCATCCCAATTCCGCCGTCCGAATACATGCACACCTTTAATACCCAATTATTCCACGATAGATACTCTAAACTTTCCCTGTGCCACCAAGCAAACCCGAATACCACTAGTCGATCCAAAAAGAATATGCTGCAATCCTACCAAAGTATCATTAGTTTAATCACATTACCCTTTTTTGGAGACATAAACTCTCGTCAAATTACTTCCAATTAGCAGTACCATTTCCTTGATTATCTGAGGCTACCCGTTGCCTAAGAGTTTTATGAACTTCCTTTCAGAACTGAATTGTAACCTTGCACACGCCAGTCTGGGTCCTCCACAACATGCCGCATATACCATACCAGCTAAGGATATCATGAAAACTTTTATCTCCCTTCCGAGCTACAGAAATATATGCACTCAACTAGTCAAGAACTTTCATTTATCCCATCTACAAGAAAATCATGACACGTCCCATGCCTCTCACATTCGTAGAAAATGCACTTATCCAGCCACGGTAGAAATCAACAAGAACTCCCCCAATTCCGTTTGCACAAATTAAACTGCCAGTACTGAATCCTTCTAACTGGACCAAGCTAAGCAAGCAATCAAAACCCAAGAGCATTGCTGCAAAATACCTGTAAGAACCCATTACCTTGAGCACATACAAAGAATTAATCATATCCTTACCATACCGATTCGGTCTACTATCAAGCTACTCCATCTATCTAAATTTTCTTCCGATTTATCATCAACTTGATATTCCCTCTTGTTGTAGCACCACAATACCTCAACCCAGGCTTACCATACGAGACCCCAGCATAAAACCACACTGACTAAAACCCATAAGCCACTGAATACTCTCTCAAATGTTCCCAGAAACTCCACACTCCAGAATGCTTTACTCTGAAGAACTTTCTGTGAATCTAAATCCTTTACCTTTACTTTCCAGATACTGATACACAGAATACCATAATTAATATAAAAATTACCACAAGTCCTGACCTCTTCCAATGAAAACACAATCTCTAACCACATACACAACCTTAAGATACCCGATTGTTCCCTATAGAATCTTGAACACATTAGAATCATTCTCGAAAGTCATTCTCCCTTATTCAAACTTCAAATTACCTGACCTAACGAACAGAACCACCTGTGCCTAATTGACACTCCGATACCGCAAAATGAAACACTCATCCCAATATAACCAAACAACTTCCTGCTCTATGTGCCGAGCATTCTTTACCAACAACACTCTAGGCATTCCGTGATTCTCATACCCTATGAAGTATAATATAATATTTGTCAAAATTTTCCTTTACTCTAGTCATAGCTAATTCACTCGTAATCCTCAAACTGGAACCAACGTAGCACTTAACTATGCAATCCAGTGCTCGTAGCAGACTTCCCCACTTGGCTAGAAGCCATAGGTCTAGATATACTCAATAACTCATAACACTTCTACTCTATTGATGCCACAATACCTAGTGAGATTAAACTCAAATCGTTTGTAAGCTTGTGAAATCATAGATCATCTAGTACTGTAAATCTTTCACAAATCTCGCATTCACCCCCACAACAATGAAGCCTACTCTCTTAAGCGACCCAAAATTTCAAATTTCAACACGTACTTTTCAATTACACATGAGATTTTCTAACATACACATAGGGATTACACCACTTCAGATCACTCCGTAGGAGATAACCCACCTGCTTTGCCTCAATATAACATTTCTGTATGCCTTCCACCGTCATAAATTGTCCGCAGTCACTTAGCCTTCCTGAGTCTGAACTCATACCGCAACATGGATTTTTTTAATTCACTCACAACCGGAAAACATGAAAAGATCCTTCACACGCCCATAACTCGGGGCTAGACCTCGAATCACAATGGAAATCAAACACTTAATAGTTCTTCTATCATCCATCAGACCTTCATCGTCACTTCTAAGTCACATAAATACATCTCGCAGTACTAACATACTCATCACGTGGCTATCCAGCTGTCACTTCCACTAATAGGGACAATATCAAATGTATAAGTTTAAAAACACATGTTCACACAATCAGCACCTCGGTGCTCAAGCCATAGGCAAAGATCCAGCCTCAAGTCCTCCAGACTGGCCCAACATCAAACTCACAGAGATCACATCTCTCCCCTCGATCGGGGAATCGCAAGCCATCAAGGCACATCTAATTCTGAGCGCTCATGTGCACATACGAACGCATGGAAGGAATTTCAAGAATTACATTTCAAACTGAATCAAGGATGCACGATAAGAATTCCAAGAATGTGAAGGTTTCCTAAAGGTTCTGCAGCCTCTCGAGGATAAATACAGACGTCTCCATACCGATCCGCGAGACTCTACTAAACCTGCTCATGACTCGTAATACCTATGTAACCTAGGCTCTGATACCAACTTGTTACGACACCAAACCCCACACTGGTCATGATGGCACCTCTCGTAAAGATGAGGCCGGCCAACTAACCCATCTAGTCTTTTCTAAAATAGTTAAACATGAATAAACAACTTAAATAAGACTTAATAATATTAATTAGCATAAATACAACCCAACACAACCCTAATCGGGGTATCGCAAGTCACGAGCATCTATTATAGTGAAAATCCAACTACAAGGTCTAAAATATACAACACTAGAATCATGAACAAAAGAGAGAGAGAGAGAAACACTGCTGCGAACGCTGGCAGTCACCTCGCTAACTCCTATAACTCTGCCTCTGATCAGCCAAAACCCGCTAACGGGCGGATAAATACCTGCATCTGCACACGAGGTGCAGGGAGTAAAGTGAGTACACCAACTCAGTGAGTAATAAAGGTAAATAACAACTAAGTAGTAAGAAATCGCGTATAACAAATCATCATGCTGTATAGAGCAGTGCAAACCCTTTTTGATAAAAATGGTGAAACTGTGAAATCTTTAGAGAAATATCTTAGCTCAGTTTAAACCTCTTTTAAAAATGACTTTTTTAGCTGTCACACAAATGAATGCAAACAAATAGTGCAGATAAACACAGAAATCCGCCCCTTGGCACAACACTTAATCATCAGATAATGCCAGGAAATCAGGTAGATATTGCATGAAGTAGCACATACAATAGATAATGGCAGACAAATGTAATAAAGTAAACATATAGAATAGTACTAGTACCACTGTGGCGTGCAACCTGATCCACATATCGCTGCGGCGTGTAGCCCGATCCATTTATCATCGGCGGCGCTTACTGGGGGTGTGCAGACTCCGGGAGGGGCCCCTTACGGCCCAAGCGCAATATCAAGCCATCTCGTGGCATCAAATTTAGGCCCTCGGCCTCATATCAAATCAGTATCTTGCTGCTGCGGCATGCAATCCGATCCACAAGCATCCTCACAATAGAGGCCCTCGGCCTTACTGAGTCAAACTCACATAAGCCATTAGGGCAACAGTAAAACATGATGCTCAGCCCAAATGTTAAAGCAAAATTAACTTGGATGAGTCTTAAAAACAGTGGAAAATACATGACTGAGTTCAAGTATAAAATCAAAATAGTGAGAAAATATCAACAACAATCCTCGAAGGGTTCAAATAGCTAGCATGAAGCCCAAATATGGCAATCAACCCAAATTATGATGATAACAAGTAAATTTCAGTCAAATACGCACTAAATTCATCAATCGGGATGGAACAAGTCACAATCCCTAATAGTGCTCTACCTCACGCTCGCCATCCGACGTGCAAGTCACCTCAATATAGTACTACAATGTGAAAATACAGGGTTTCAAACCCTTAGAATAGAATTCACAATCATTACTCACCTCGAACCGGCAAAATCTCTAGCCCGCAACACCTTTATCCCTCAAATCGGCCTCCATGCGCATCGAATCTATCCAAAATCAGATTGAATACATCAATATTCTAAGGGAACAAAGCCCAAGCAAAAACAATCAATAACAGGCACAATCCCGAAATTAAAAAAACCAGAGCCCCGGTCTTACTTTTTGAAACTCAAAATTTTTTATATCAATAGATTCCTTATCTCCTCACGTGTTCATACATATCAAAAATACTAAAATCGGAGTCCAAATGACCCCTCAAATCCCCATTTAAAGGTCTTTTAAACTCAAGCCCTAATCCTCCATTTTTTTTGCCCTTTATTTCCTTCAATTACAGCCCTAAATTCATGAAATACAACTATAGAATGGAGTTTTAGGTCCAAAATTCCTTACCTTAATGAAGTCTCTTGATTTCTCTCTTCAGAATTGCCCAAAAAGCTCCAAGGTCGAAAGTAAAAAATGGTGAAATAACCCAAAATCGCGAAATAAAATAACATATATGGTCTTCCCAGGCATTTCCACATCTGCTGTCCAAAACCCGCTTCTGCGGTTCCGCATATGCGGTCAAATCCCCCGCTTCTGTGGTTCTTCACTTAAAACCCAAAATCGCATATGCGATTGAACTTCCGCAACTGCGGCTTCGCAGATGCATCCTTCTTAACCGCTTCTGCGGTATCTGCTCACCTGGCCAATTTTTGCTTCTACGATAAATCACCCACATCTGTGGCGCCGCATCTGCGGTCTCCAATCCGCAGATGCAAAAATACCAGAAGCAGCAATATTAGTTGCTGCAACAAAATTCCAATCTCTCCGAAATCATTCCGAAATCATTCCGAAATCACCCCGAGGGGACCTCAATCAAAAGCACAAATATATTCTAATACCTTATTCAAACTTGTACCAACCTTCAAATCATCTCAAACAACACCAAATCACTCAAAACACATCGGATTCAAGCTTAAGTTTCTAAAATCTTCTAAAATGTGCTTTTGATAAAAAACCCAACCAAATCACGTTCGAATGACCTGAAATTTTGCACACCCATAAAAAATGACATAACAGAACTACTGCAACTTCCAGAATTTCATTCTGACTTCTATATCAAAATCTCACCTATCAACCAGAGAACGCCGAAATCTTAATTTTGCCAGTTCAAGCCTAAACCTTCCACAAACTTCCAAAATGCATTCCGATCATGCTCCTAAGTCCCAAATCACCTAACGAGACTAACCAACTCATAAAATTTCCGATCCAAGATCATATACAAATAAGTCAAATCTTGGTCAAACCCTTTCAAATTTCAAGCTTTCAACTGAGACTGTTCTTTCAACTCATACAGATTTTCGTGAAAACCAAAATCAACGATCTATATCAGTCATAATACATAACACGGGGCAGTCATGCCAGAGAATTGGCGATCAAAGTGCAAAAGCTCAAAACGACTGGTCAGGTCGTCACAATTTGAAGCAGAATTGTAGTTATCTTTTGTTGCTGCCTTTTTGTAGAAAATACTTTAAATTTTAGATATTATGTAATTATTTGTAGTTATGTTGTAGATAAGATGTAGATGAATTTATCCTTTTTATGCATTTTATTAATGTGAATTAATTTATTATTTGTACAGAATGGATAGTTTTTTGCCCCACATAATGTTGATTATGGGGTGTTTAGATTTCATACTTTGTGTGATCCTAGCATTCTTAGCCAGATTAAAGATCTTCTATCCTCAAATGGTTTGATTCTTTTCAAAAAGACGTGTTTTGGATACTTACTGTCTCTTCCTACCATATGCATGCAAAACCAATCCATTCATCTTCTGATGAAGTATGAATTGAAAAAATCTAATGAATCATATTTTTCTGTACAGTTAAAGGGTGAAACATTAAATTTTGGATTGCGTGAGTATGCATTAATTACTGGTCTAAGATGTGTTACCTAGTTTACTGATTTTGATTATACTCCCACTTATGTTAGCAAAATTATGAAAACTTATTTTCCTAACAAACTAAGAGCGGAGAAGTCTTATTTGAAATAGATAGTAACCACTAGATCCTGGGTAACCGATAAGGATGCGGTGAAGTTGTGCATCCTTTATCTTTTAGAATTTTTCATTTGTCTTTCGAACAAAGATCTTGTTTCTTTTGTAGATCACTTTAGTTTTTATTTGGTAGAATCTGGGCAATATGAGTCATACCCATGGGGTATTAAATCTTTCACCCATATGATGGAATCTGTTAGGCACAGACTAAATCCATATGTACATTCTTATCTCATACGGGGATACTCGCTAGCATTGCAAGTATATCTTTATCAGTGTTGCTCTACTGTGAGCATTGATCTAGCTACGAGGTTTTCTAACTCAATACCTTGCATACTAAGATGGTCAGCTACTAAGGGGCAGATTTGATTAGCTGCCTCTAAAGAGAAGATGATAAAGCTTGAGTGGATAAAGGTATATGTTCTTTTGTTACGATTATGTTTTTATCTTTAACATATCTACAAGTATTCTACATTTTCTACCTTGATCATACTGATTTATTTTTCCTCTTTCAGTTTACCAACATTGTTGAATCTGGAAAAGAGATTGCAGTGCTGATTTTGCCCGACAAAATTGAGTACAAAGTTCAAGAAGGTGAACAAACATCTGAGGTTCCCAATGATGATCCTCCTACGTTAGAACCCAAACAAACAGATGGAGAAGAGGACAAAGAGTCAATTGCTAAGAAGATCAGTAAATTAGAAAAAGGAATTGAGCAGATAATACATATACACTACAATATATCTACATTTTATCTACAATATATCTACATTTCATAAACTGTCTACCAAATATCTACAAACTTGTAAATTCTGACATATATCTTTATATAATTGTATATGTTTTTGCATTGTTTGTTAGGACATATTATGAAGTTAACAACTTACTATATTGTAACTTGTAGGTTGATAGAAAGCTTGAAGATTTTAGGAAAGATGTCTTTGTAAAACTTGATAGCCTTCGAGTGTTTATCAATAATACTGTGCAGTCTGTCTTGCAAATGATAAACATTAGAAATGTGCAAGATGATGCAAAGGTAAGATTTGACTTTTATTTTTATAGCAGTGATATTTTAGACAATGGAAAAATATATAACAACTAACATAAAACATTCAGTTTGCTGGCAGCTCAACAAAAAACAATGACCAACAAAAAGACCTGAACAATCAGCATTTTCAGTTCAATATTGGGGAACAAGTGCAGGAAAGCACCAGTAAAAGAGGAATCTAAAAATACCTACAAAATATCTACATATTGTGACAGTATATAATTAACATATCTACACTTATCCACAAAATATCTACAATTTTTTGGCACACATATGCTACACCTTTCAAGCCACCGTTATCCAGTATTACTTACTATTTTGAATTATAAAACAGAACATGTTGAAGGTGCAGTTGGTCAAAAAAATCTTCCAGCACATGGTGATTTATATACACATTTTCAAGTTGCAGCTGATGAAGACAAAGCAGGTATCATACTGTTAATCAGAGATATTACTTGTTGTTTATAAATATTAACATTCTTGTTAAAATTGATATGAATTGTGTTACAGTTACGGAAGACATCAATGCACAATCCCTAATCCATGAAGTGACAGTAGCAGCTCAGTCAGTACAGGTCATTGAGGAACATGACAATAAAGGTGCAGATGCACAATATGTGGATCTAGGTGATTAATAAGGATCAAGAGTTGAGAAGAATGGGGTCACACTAGATGATTTTGAGTTTCCTGACAACTTATCCCAGTTGGTTATGTTTGGTGAGCCCATACAAAATGATGCAACAACTATGTATCCGGGGAGAACAAGGCATTTATAAAAGCATGCCCGATCACCATTTATTCCTCTATACAGTTCTGGGGGCAGCAACTCAGTTGGACCTAAAATTTTCTACCTCAGGCACCCTCTTACTACTGTTATTGGTGAAAATGTAGATCCAGATGTTTTAAAAAACTTTAACAAGTGGTTATATCAGTCTAGCGACAAAGGTTCAAAGAGGCATGAATGCATAATTTGACACTTTCATTTCAGCATTTATCTTTTACATATCTAATTCAATCTATAATTTTTTGTTGACATTTATTTGTTGTTACAGGAGAAAGGCACCTTTTTCCATAAAGGATAACCAAATTAAGCCTTGGTTAGACCTTGGAGTGAAAAAGGTTGATAAGAACAAATGGTTCTATTTCCTAGCTCACCTCGGACAAGTCCTCAATGACTCGGTAAGTATCATGGAGTCTATTCCCAAGATATGATTTGTAGATATTTTGTCTTCTGTTTTGTAGATAATATATGAAGATGACTTGTAGTATAAAGTGTAGATATGATGTAGACATGATTGTAAATGTTGTCTTTCATGTGTATATATAATTAATTTTTAGGTTTCATATTATGTATCATATTTGAAGATTATTTATAGTGTAAATTCTATATTTATTTTTTTTTTACAGAATGGTTTTATTGCTGTATTTACTATTTGTAGTATTATTGTAGTTATTTTGTATATTATGTTGATCATTACAAGATTAATTGTAGTCTAAAATGTAGATATAATGTAGACATTATTGTAGCTATCGTGTTAGGTGTTTGCCCAATAACTGTAGGTAAATTGTAGTTATTTTTAGATTAGGTACTTAAACTGTCGGTAAATTGTATATTTACTGTAGGTAAATTGTAAGTAAATTTATTTAAATTGTAGAGTTGTTTTTAGACATAATTGTAGATATTTTTTGTTTCTCTTTTTTTAGTTAATTGTAGTTATAATGTAGGTTTCATGTAGATTATTTGAAATTGAGTTGCTGCTTATATGCCAACTATTTTTTGGGTGCAGCACATTAATGTAATAATGTATTACTTGAGGAAAAGAGGCAAGTATGGCCTCAATAACAAGATCGGATTTACCACAACTGATTGTGCATTCAAGACCAGGATAGAACAAATTTATGAAAAGTTCATAAATTTACCTCCACAAGAGAAGTATTCGGTTGTCAAATCCCAAGATGTTGTTGCAGAATATATTTTGGGGTATAGACTACTTTCCAATGTTGCATGGGATGAAGTTGACTATGTCATCATACCTTTCAATATTAAAGAAAAATTCCATTGGGTGTTGGTCGTTTTCGACATTGCAAACAGGCAACTTTATGCGTATGATTCTGTGACGACCCGGCCTGTTGTCACGTGAGTTACCGCCCCATTTTTCCCATAATATGCTGCTCTATATTTCAATATCAGTAATTGAATGGATCGGATAGAATTGAATTGGTTTTAGTTGGAAATGAGGCACTTAGCCTCTTAGAATGAAGCTTGTTTTGAAAAAGTCAACCGAAAGTTGACTATATATTTAGAAGGCTCGGATGTGAATTCTGGTGATTTGATTAGCTTCGGGGGATGTTTGTGATATAGGAGTGCGTTCAGAATTGAATTTGGAATTCCGGTGTAGAATTAGGCTTGAATTAGCTAAGTTTGAATTTTGGCGAATTCCGATTGATAGGTGAGATTTTGATCCGAGGGTCGGAATGAAATTCCGAGAGTTGCAGTAGCTTTGTTAGGTGATTTTGGATATGTCTGCATTTTCAGGTCATTCGGACATCGTTTGGTTGG